>CAEMYA010000688.1:13184-25483 GCA_903131615.1 Diplodus sargus | reverse complement strand
ACATTATTTCACACCGGCAATAGCCGGCCACCAAATTATGAAGCAACGACTTCCTCAGCGGAAGGTGTTGCTTGAGCATGCCCCGACGGCAGCATGCATCGACGGCGGCATGGTCCGACGCGCGTGGACTGTGAGGGCCCGTTCAACGCTGCTTGTTATTATTATTATTATTATTATTATTATTATTATTATTATTACACAACCTTTACAAAACTTTACTGGCAGGACAGTCGTCGAGGAGTACGCAGAGATGTTAGTCATGGTGGGTGCCATCTTACCTGCTGCATACGACACCATACTATACTGACACCTGTACAACAATAAACAAAAGTTATTTCCAACAGTAAAAAACATTGCATACAGGAAAAAAAATATATTGGAACAAAAGCAAAATTTTAATCTGAATCAGAACAAGAGAACGGGGCATCTTATGAACTCAATGCAGAATATGGGAACTGAGTAGTGAATGAACCTGAACCTTGAACTTCATGCAAACAGTATAGTCACTATTTTAAAGGACCTCTTTGATCGGTGAAGGGGTGTGCCATCTCTCTGTGACAAACTGATCAAATACTCCCTGGCTCTCAACAAGAACGTCACTTTCTCTGCCCAATTCAAAGCCCCAAGGGGAGCTTTGAATCCTTTGGCACGGGGATTGAGGCTGTTTAAGGTGTCAAAGAGCCTGTCAATCATCTAAAAACAAATATCTGCATTAACTTTAAGCATCTAAAACATCTCCATATCAGTGTTTCAACAGGTATTAAATCAAATTAATACTAATGTATTCAAAATTTTAAAAAATATTCATTTCACTATGTTAAACATGCAAATATTTGGAACTTCCCTCTACTCCCTCTATGGCCCTATGCACATCCCTAATCATATTACCTCAATGAATTCAGCCGTTGCTTCACAGTCTTTAAACTGTGAATAGCCCAGGTCCCACAGTGTGCGGAGAGCCACTGTTACTGAGCGACTCAATGTCTGCACAGCCAGGGACACCTTCATCTTCTGGTTGTCGAAGTGGACATGCTTATGTGTGATCTTGTTTGCAGCATGCAGTCCATCCTTCGTCTGAACATTGTTGAGACAAACAATGTATTTTCAGTTGATGGGGCCAGTGGTATTCATTATTGGGCTGTATGCCTTCAAAATCAGAATCAGAATTAGAATCCTTTTTAGTCACCACTCAAAGGACTCTCAGTACAGACAGGAAAATGTAATGCATCACATGCAGTCATAACTATGTAAATAAAACACACAATAAAATAATTAAAAAAAACAAACAAATAAGCCTAGAACAACAATCAGCATTTACCTGTAACATGTTGCGTGCAAGCTTCAGCATGTGGCAGGCATCCATCATAACGAACACTCTCTCACCAGTCATTGGATGTGCAAAAGAGGTCTTCAGGGGTTCACGAGGGTTTGCCTTGAGGTCACAGCTGAGTTTGTTGCACATGCTGATGCTAGATGCATGTCCATCCATTGTCATGCACACCACTCTGAGACCACGAGCATGAAGTTCCTCCAATGCATGGACAACTAAGACCGTCAGTGTTTCTGGTGAGAGAGCACTGGTCAGATAGTAAGCAACTGGAGCTTTCCAGTGCCCTTGTATGCCTACCACCATAAACACGAGAGCCTCAGAGGCAACATCCATCTCATTTAATCCATCCCCCATATCCACAAACCCTGACATTTTTTGAGTTTGGGGATTGTACTGCACTGTTTTTTTTATGGCCATGGCATCCAAAATCAGTGTGACCAATCCATATTTTGTCTGGTCTTCCTTGCATTTTCTTCCCAGCATGTCCAGCATCAGCTTATTCAGGCCAGGCTTTGCATCCACTGAAGTCAGCCACCTTTGAAAAATGCAATGTAGTTATTTGACCACCCCAACCCCTTCAGAAAAAAATAAACAGAAAATAGCATATCTGAAAGCTCAAAATGTATCAGAACGCAGTGTGTGATGTGGGCTTTTAAATTGGTAATTTTCATTGTCACAAAACATAGTCTGTAGAACTAAAGTGATTAATGTATGTGATGGCCACACCTGCAGCCACACAACCAACTTGAATGTCGGTAACCTTCTGCAGCTACATGCTATCCTTATTTAATTTACTTTTACATTTTTTGAGCACATTATGAATAAATACCACACACTAGTCCAGCTGGGTCGCTCACAATGTATTTAACAATCAGGCAACATGGAGAATACCGTTGCAATGTATGGGGATGCAGTAGAGGAAGATGTTGAAACTCTCAGGAAACTATATGCCTTAGGACCATAAAGGTGTAGAGTAAGGGCAAACTCCCTCTGCTCACTGGTGTACTCATGGCCCGTCTTTGCCAAGAGGTCTAGCCGAAGATCTGAAATTCAGAAAGCATAAACTTATTAGTAAGATCCTTTTAAATAAGGAGAGTTTAACACAGACCATAAGCTATATAAAATATTCAAATTAGTATTTCCATTTTACCTGAGTAGCATTCAAGCTTGTCTATCAGCTCTTCATTTATGAGGTTTTTCTCCCTCAGATCCTCGAGAAGAGCGTGCACATTTTTCTTCACCCTTCGCTCCCGGAGCATGCCATTCCTCTTCTCGCGCTCCAGACTCTCCGCTCTAGCCAGAGCTTCACTGAGTCTGGCCTTTAGAACAGTGGGAGAAGCAGGCAAAGCATAATTGTGGTCCTAGTGGAAAGAGGGATGAAAATATATAGTGATGTTCATAACTCATCACTCACTGATGTAGCTGGCCCACATTCTTAATTTCATCCCTCAGTCCCACTGTTTGCACCCTGGATATGAGCATCTTGGTGACAGGGACATAACACACTCAGAGAGCATATGCAATACAGGTTTCAATATGACCAGGGCATTGATGCTCTCATGTGTTTGAAAAACATTACATACTCACAACATTAGAATGAGGTTCAGCTTCAGGGAAATGCTGAGGCAAGTCCACTGGAAGGCTTTCCTCTCCTTTCCTTGGAGCATTTGTTGTCCTTGATGGTATTTGCTAAAATGTAAGAAACATAATACAATATTTAAAAAAAGTTTTGGGCATCTGAAAGTGTTGTACTTTATTCCTTAGCATGGAGACAGAAAAAAAGTTTTAAAAATCGTGGCATTAAGTAGCTATCAAATCCTTACATGGACATATGAATCATATAATTTAATGAATTCTTTAGCCAATTGGCACAGATACCTTTTGTAAATGAGATGGAAAGTTAAAGACAGATGGCTTGACTCCATGTCTCAGCCTGGCAATTTGCCCTGTTCGGTCAAAGTCATTTGGCTTGAAGTGCTCACTGCAGAGCAAGGACCTCTCAGCTGCCACAAAACCTTCTCGTTTCAATGCCAGTTCAAACTGTCTCTTCAGGCTGTTGTCTTTGGGAAACCTTAAAAATGAAAGTAACGAGAGAATAAGAATTGTCTTCAACAAAAAATAATTCCTCGAATAGAGATAACAATAATCAATTTGTGAAGTGATCCCACGAGATCGTGTTTGTATGCTCCGCTCATTAGAGCATCCATAAAGATGGCGGACAGAAGTCCTGTTGACTGACTGCAGCAGCGAGATCTGCGGGTGGCTGCAGGGGCGGAGCTACATACGCTGCTATGAAGTCGGACACTCTCTTTTCCCGTAGTGATGTGACTTGGCTGAGCTTGTGGTGTTTGCCTTCCTCGTCTGGGAAGAAGTGGAGGAAATTCCATTTGGATATTTTGACTTCTAATCGGTCACACAGTGGTGCATCAAGAGCAGATGAATAGCCTAAATGTTGTCTTACTGTAAATGCTCATGTTCTGTTTTCCTTGTAATGTCACCATTAAATACATTTGAGCTTTGTCTATCTGGTACATTATAGTAAGTCTTGCCCAATAACAACACAATACAATTACAACAGTTATTAATTATTATAAAGACAACTGTGCTTAGGTGCATGATTATATCACAGCTGAGGGGAATTTGCTGACTACATTTAACAAATAAGCATAAAGACACTTTCTTTGTATTGTTAATGTGGCGGAACAGAAAGGGTTAATCAGAGTGGATAGTACAGATAACACTGGACACAGCAGTTCTTCTCCATCATCACCCTCAGCTGACAGAACTGAGCAGTTTATTGACAACATCTTTCAGGGTTTTTGCGTTACATGAAGGATTTTATAGGTTTATTCATGTTGGTTATCCCATAGCTTATCTGAGAGTGTGTGATATTTGAGTAGAAAAGAGGCGCTGATGGACATGGAAATTAATCGAAACACACGTCATATACGCAAGCGTAGATGAGAGCCAATCAGGGCAAAGTCCTGACGTCATGAAGGTGGGTCTAGGGTCGCGCAGTACCTGGAGAACAACTGCGCAACTGCTCTGCAAGCCTATTAGGCGCGTTCAAGTTGAACTCCTGCTGACTGACTGCATCAGCGAGATCTGCGGGTGACTGCAGGGGCGGGGCTACAAACGCTGCTATGAAGTCGGATGCTCTCTTTTCCCGTAGATGTGACGTGACTTGGCTGAGTTTGCGGTGTTTCCCTTCCTCGTCTGGGAAGGAAGAAGTGGAGGAAATTGAAATTCCATTAATGTTCAGTTTTCGATCAGGTTTTTTTACCTGCTGCTATGGCAACTTTGCTGGCCTTTTTCTCATATTAGTCCCCTTCGGAAATTATTCAATCTGAGATGTTCAGAATAGTGGTCAACCAAAACATGTAATTTTTTTGTAATTGCTTCACTTCAAAACGGTCACACAGTGGCGCATCAAGAGTAGATGAAGAGCCTAAATGTTGTCTTACTGTAAATGCTCATGTTCTGTTTTCCTTGTAATGTCACCATTAAATACATTTGAGCTTTGTCTATCCAGTAGCCTACATTATAGTAAGTCTTGCCCAATATCAGTACAGTACAATTACAACAGTTATTAATTATTATGAAGACAACTGTGCTTAGGTGCATGATTCCCCTCACAACTGAGGGGAATTTGCTGACTACATTTAACAAATAAGCATAACTATAGACACATAAGATGATGCATCTTCTTATAGCAACATTATTCACAATGAATGAAATACATGTCACTGAATGAATGAAATACAATAATCAGAACAAGCTACTGAATCAGATGCCTTGTCCCGCTGCACCATCTCATCACACACAAAATAACTCAGGATAATTCTTTGTATTGTTAATGTGACGGGAAAAGAAAGGGTTAATAAGAGTGGATAGTACAGATAACACTGGACACAGCAGTTCTTCTCCATCCTCACCCTAAGCTGACAGAACTGAGCAGTTTATTGACCACATCTGTCAGGATTGTTGCGTTACATGAAGGACTTTATAGGTTTATTAATGTTGACTATCCCATAGCTGCGACCACAGCTGGGCTGCTACTTATCTGAAAGTATTTGATATTTGAGTAGAAAAGAGGTGCTTCTGGATATGGAAATTCATCGAAACACATGTCATATACGTCAGCGTAGATGAGAGCCAATCAGGGCAAAGTCTTGACGTCATGAAGGTGGGTCTAGGGTCGTGCAGCACCTAGAGAGACAAAAAGCAGGCTGCAGGCGGGATTTTCCTTTCCTTATCCGGAGAAATTCTTAAAATAATGGATTACTTTTTTTTAAAAAATAACGAAGTTACTCAGTGTGTTTACATGCACAGTTTAGTCGGATTACAGTCATAGTTCGACTATGCTACTCAGTCAGACAACTGCAATTATCCGAGTATACATGCTGTGAGAAAATCGGATTATTGGGCCGGAGCATGTCATACCCCGGTACGCTAGGCGGCGCTGTGCCCATTTCAACTAGTGGTAACAGAGACACCTCTGGCTGACCACTTTACGTCACCAGCTGCCTCGGCATTCAAGAAAGGTGGCGTACGAAGAGCGAGACGAAGCTACATCTTTGTACACTTCGTATATGGTGTTCATGATAATTACACAAACTAGATGCACAATAGCGCTCTTTCTTGCGGTGATTTCGGAGGAAAGACGCCGCCGCCGCCGTCCGACTACTTCCGGCTCACGGCCCCGGGGAAAAATCTCGCGCCTGCACAGAACGCAAAAATCCGATCCGATCCGCTGGAACGTATACAGGCAGGAGTAATGTGACTATCAATCGAATAATCTGGGTGCTTTAATTCGACTATGAGAAATCCGATCCGGTCCAATATTAGTCAGACTAAGGTGTATACATGCATCTTAAAGATCCGATCATAGTCGGACTAAGCCAGTAATTCGGTTTTCTTGAGTGTCATGTAAACGCACTGACTGACTGATTGCTTGACGCACGAAACTAAAGCGTTACATTACACGTTACACGAAAAAAGTAATGCGTTACCCACAACACTGCTTACTATAATGTAGGCTACTGGATAGACAAAGCTCAAATGTATTTAATGGTGACATTACAAGGAAAACAGAACATGAGCATTTACAGTAAGACAACATTTAGGCTCTTCATCTACTCTTGATGCGCCACTGTGTGACCTAATTGAAGTGAAGCAATTACAAAAAAATTACATGTTTTGGTTGACCACTATTTTGTACATCTCAGATTGAATAATTTCCGAAGGGGACTAATATGAGAAAAAGGCCAGCAAAGTTGCCATAGCAGCAGGTAAAAAAACCTGATCGAAAACTGAACATTAATGGAATTTCAATTTCCTCCACTTCTTCCCAGACGAGGAAGGGAAACACCGCAAGCTCAGCCAAGTCACGTCACATCTACGGGAAGAGAGAGTGTCCGACTTCATATCAGCATTTGTAGCCCCGCCCCTGCAGTCGCCCGCAGATCTCGCTGATGCAGTCAGTCAGCAGGAGTTCAACTTGAACGCGCCTATAGACATATATCCACCTTATTCCTGACGTCACAAGTTTACCCATGGTTCATAGTGGTAGTCGGTTATGCTCTTCCGGTTGAACTGGTTGAACTCGGTGTTTACGCTATAGCTGTCATGCTCGCTCTACAACCCGGCTTTTAACAAAAAGAAAACAAAAAAATTGATCCATAGTGCGGATGTTTTAAAAAGTCGCGAGGACAGTTCCGTAACCGTACCTCATCCATCAGTTCTGACGGAGTGGTTAGATGACATGAAACAATGGCCAAACGTTAGCTACATCGACATAGTAAATTATCTTGTGTTTTCTGAAGGTGTTGACGGACAAAGAATTGCGAAATTACAAAAGCACAGAAGCTTATAGCTATCTTCACAGTAACAAAATTGGGAAAGTGCTGTTGAAGAAACATAGCGACTTTATATTTCGGAAGGCAGCAGTGGAGCCCAGCCAGATCGTCAATCAGTCCAAACATGCAGCGTGGATAATGCTGAGGGAAAGTGGAGTCGCGGAGACAGGCGGCTGCTCATGCATTGCCGGGTTAGGGAAGTCGTGTAGTCATGCAGCAGCTATTCTGTGGAAGGTATTCATAAACCCAAATATCTCCGTTTTGTTGTTTAAACATGGGAACAAATAAATATATTTAAGGACATTAAGGAATTGTGCTGTTATTGCTGAAAGGTATATATGCTTACGTTCATGCTTTATAGTATGAACATATAAGTGGAGAAATTATGAAGATGCTATTGATGTCATGATTGCAGGTGCAGAATGCTGTAGTCAGTGGAAAGACAGGGCTTGCATGCACAGATGAACAGCGCAGGTGGAGTTCAGGGACATCAAAGAACCTTGAGCCTAAACGTTTCAGTCAGATTGACTTCAGGCACCATAAGGCAGAACAGCAATACGTGAACTGTAGGGCTGTCATGACTGAATCACTCCCAAATACACCACATCATCTGTCACACAAAGACTTCAGAGACAGTGTGGACAAAGCCCCCTTTCAACAACTTTTTGTCCTCAAGAACAGCTTACTGGAAAAGTGTTATAATGCCTCACCTAGCAGGAGAACCAGTGCAGTTGATGACAGGATTTTTCAGCCACACCAGACACACACTAATGATCTCAGCTGTGACTCATGCAAGACATTCTATCAGACATATGTTGAAGTTGGTGATGCACAAGCAGCTCAATTAGAATTGGAAACAAGAGAGCAGAGTGCATCTGATTTGTGGCACAACTGTAGAAAAATTAGACTAACGGCCAGCTCTGCAAAAAAGGTTCCCGTACATGCAGACACAAAAAGTGACACATTTCTATGTGAGCACATATACCCCTCCTTTCGTGGCAACTATGCAACCAACTATGGTAATGAAAATGAAATTAGAGCCTGCCTTGAACTGAAGGAACAGGGCATAAACATTTCTCACAAGGGCACTGTTGTAAGTGTCCAAGAACCATGGCTCTCTGCCAGTCCTGATGGGGTCATCGACTCGTTAGTGCTTCTCGAGATAAAGTGTCCTGTGCCAACCCAGCTCTCACTCACTGACCAGCTTTCTCAGAAATGCAGTGATGTCAAAGTAGTAGATGGAGAGCTGCAGCTGCAGAAAACTGGAAGCAGAGGATATTATATGTACAGCTTTCAATGTTTTGCACAGGTCTAAAGTCTGCTACACTCCTAATCTGGTCACTCACTGAGCAGGTTTCCTTTGCAGTGCAGTATGACGAGGTGTTTGTGAGGGAGCTAGTAAAGCGCTTGAGAGGTTTCTACTTCTCACGTATGCTGCCCCGGCTTGTAGATGAATATGCTGCAGGAAGGTTTAAGCTTAATGAAAGATACACAGAAATGATGGGCAAGGATTAGTGCACAACTGCACATGTGGCATGAATATAAATGTGTGCCATACATTAAGAGAATCAGAATGAAATATGCGATACCTTCTGGCTGTTTAAATCAACATTCAAGTTATGCAAAAACATGCTTTTTAACTTTCTGTTCTAACAATAAGATATGAGACATGATTCCCACAGTATATTTTACTGACATCCAATGTTGAACGTGGTTACCTCTTCCAAGGTAATGTTCCAAACACAAAAAGTTGTAAACATCATTGTAAACATTAAAAGGTGACAAGGATTCATTGTTTTAAAGGGATATTCCGGTGTAAATTTAATCCATGATCTAACACAACGTGAAACTGTGTTAGTTCCCCCCTCGAGAGATCAAGTTAGCAGACCGCTAGGCATATACTGCAATGCATTGTTATCGTGCAGTCTTTTCTGAGGTTGCTAAAACTCTGTAAATTAGCGGTCTGCTAACTTGATCTCGAGAGGGGGGGTCTAACACAGTTTCACGGTGTGTTACACCATGGATTAAATTTACACTGGAATATCCCTTTAAGTAATCGCACTAAATGTATATAGTTTATATCATGTAAATGAAATGCATTAGTATTCACATTCTGTACAGCAGAACAAGCATTCAAAGAATGTTCACATAAATCACATAACTCCCTAAATGTTCAGTAGCCATCAATTTTAGATTTTAATATCATTACTGTACTATTTCATTTGATGGTCCTGTATAATGTTCTTGATAGCCCTGTAAATATCTCATGTCTGTCTACTCCTTTTTTTTTACATGTAACAGGTATTTGTTCAAAGATAAAATGCAAGTTTGTGCATACATTTAGGAATACATACAAATGCATACATTCAAGTCTTTAGAGCCGTTGCCCACCAACTCCAGTACTTCAGCAGTGAGTTACTCAAGAATAGCAGCACTGTACAGAGCTGCTGTGACTCCTACATGACCATGACTAAGTTTGAATCACAAATGAGATCCGCCTTTAAATTGACAAGAGCAGCACACATTCTTAGAATCTTGTCTATTTTAGGAGCCATGGTAATCGGAACAACCTGTGACAATATTTTGTAAACTTTCAGACGTCTGATTGCTCTTTCAACATGAATTCTTACATGTGCAACCCGTCTAGTGGTTGTCACCTGTTCCTCAGTTAGCTGTCCACGTTTTCTTGTAAATGAAGGCATTACCAATTTAACCTTTCTCTCAAACAGCAAATTGTTTATGGTAAAGCCTCGATCTGCCATGACCTCATCTCCAGGCATTAAGTGGTCCAATATTCCGGAGTCCATGGTAATGAATTTGTCACTGCATCGCCCTCCATATGCCGCAGAAATGAACATGATGAGTCCACACGGGGCAACAGCTACTAAGTATTTCACCGTGTTGTGTGAATAATAATGGGTGTATGATTCCCCTCTCGAATCAAGGTTTTTGGGCTTTTGTAAAAGACTTTCACTGCAGTCTACAATACATGTTGTATTGGGAAAGTTTTTCTTAACTGCCGCAGGCATGGTTGCCTGAATAGTTTCTCTTGGAAGCCATGGAATTAGAGGTTGCAAAACCTCCTACATTTTGTCAATCCAATATGAGATGATTTTGCTAGCCATGCTCTGTGATGTGTGGAACCGTCTGCTCAGATCACCTATAACATGGTCGGTCTTTAACTTCATAAGTGTCATGAGAACTTGATCTTGCAGAGACATTGAAAATGAACTGCAAGCATGTCCTTCCAGTGTTGACAGAAGGGTGTTAAATGTTTCTAGGGTTATACCAGTGTACAGCAAAGCATCTGTGTCGTTTTGAAGCATGAAGTAGCTGATCTCATCACACTGAGTCATTTTATCCTGCACATCTTTTCTGGTGGCTGTCTGGCAGTAACTGTGATCCTGTTGTGCAGGGTCCTCCCACTGTGTGTGGACTGAGCGCAACTGTTCAGGGGGATGTGCAGATCTTGAGATGCTGGTCTGGTCTGAGACAGGCGAAGTCAAGTCCACTGAGCATTCTGACAAACACAAAAGTATGGCCAAAGTTACACACTAGGAGATTAAACACTGCAGACAAGGTCATTCACTGTACATCTGAATCACTTGCATGTATGTAAATAGGTATAGAAAATAAACAGATAACTCAGTGTATGCCCAGGTAGATGGCATGTGTTATGACTGCAAATACAAGCTGAAGTTTGTGCTCCTTGTATAACATATGCATGAAAACAGGTCAGGGTTGAAAAACGTGAGAAGAATACGACCCCTCTTGGGCTCCTCGGAAGAACATTTTTAATATTTCATATCTAAAAGCATCAATCTGATGCATTTTGAGAGAAAAATCAAGCAGAATTACAAGATAGTATAAATGTATAATAAAGTATCATGGTCACATTATGCTGCACCTTCTTCTTGTGCACTTCTGTTTGATGGTGGGCCTGCAGTGCATGGCTGCCCTTGTTTGCATAATTACTGTCTTTCTGACAGAGAATGCAACGTGCAAATCCCTGCTTATTGATCTTCCTGAACACATCTGCTAGATGGAATAATAGCGCTTGTCTTTTTACTGTGACTTTGCCTTCTAGCTTGAGCCAAGACCAGTTCCAGCTGCACTTGATTCCTGCAACGAGTTGTTTGACAACCACGGCATCTTTCTCTCCTAACACACTCATTCTGGAAAAACAATGTTAATGTTAGGGTTAACTTCTAGTCTGCGTTAAAGTTTGCTAGCTAATCAGTCTTGAAAAGTTAGCTAGCACGAAATATAACGTTGTTAGCTGGCTCACACTTTTCCTTCAGCCTCCGGTCAGTCCCCTAGAGTTCAGATTCTCTGCCCGAACCCGACCCGAACCGGGTCATGCTACCAGCTGGAAAAAACAATGCATGAAACAGTAAATAACTTCAATTACAGTTAAACTTACGAGGTCCATCTTCAGCGTCTCGGTCAACGTTAACGCTGCTGCTGGAATTAGCCGTCGCAGTCGCATGGACTAGCTTTCGCCTCTTCGGAGGAGGAGGTCGGTCGAAACCTAGATAGAGCAGGGTGCAGTTCAGTAGGTTTTTTGTCCACAAAGTGAAAGGAGCAAACAAACACTCTTTTCGGGGGGTATTTTAGCCTCAGCGCCGCGAGCCACGCCAGTCTCCGTTCCTCCTTCCTCGGCAGGGCGTGCAGGGCGTAGGGCGCAGGGCACGGACATGTTCGTCTAAGTTGTTCATGTTCAACACAAGAAGTCTCTGAAAAATCCTTAAGTTTTCTTGAGTTGTTGTGGCAACCAACAACGGCACAGGTCGTGCCTGAGCTCATTTTAAAAACTATTTGTAATAACGCTAGTTGTTTTGGCTAACTTGGCGCCGGCTGTCAGTAATGCAGTTGCAAGGCAACCGGAAACAGAAAACCGCGAAGCGGAAGTAGTTATCTGACATGGCTGCCCCCACAGGCTTCTGAAGAAACGGGTGGATACATAGACACCTCATTGAGCGCCAGACCGTACGTCGACGTCGCCGCCATATTGGAGGAGGCAGCTCCGCCCCGTGAACTAATACAAGTCAATGGAGGGAACTTTATAAAGCTGCTTCTACAA
The DNA here is from genome assembly GCA_903131615.1 of Diplodus sargus. Taxonomy (NCBI): domain Eukaryota; kingdom Metazoa; phylum Chordata; class Actinopteri; order Spariformes; family Sparidae; genus Diplodus; species Diplodus sargus. Next base: position 13,212 of record CAEMYA010000688.1, on the reverse strand, counting down.
AGTGCTATAAGTTAATGTCTCTCATTTA
>CAEMYA010000688.1:0-12712 GCA_903131615.1 Diplodus sargus | reverse complement strand
CAGACTTTGTTAAGTTTTTGTCACCATGATTGTTATTATAAGCTACTACTTAGATCATCAAAAATCACTGTAGCTTATTTATAAAAACGACGTTGGTGTTTTTTATTTACACATATGCCATTTACATGTCAGGATGTGGTTATTATAGACACAGATTCAATATTTAACTGTAATGTATCATCATAATAACAGCATTACATACATAAGCAGCTGTAAACACTCATAAAAACATTATAAAATTGTTTGGTGTCGACCTGTATACTGAACATATTAGGAGTAGTTCACGTTTATAATCTTCAGAGAACGTTACAGACGTTGTTTTTGGTTCCTCTCTGTTTCCTGAATATATCCGTACGTGTGTGAATGTGTAAATGAGAGACATTAACTTATAGCACTTTGTAGAAGCAGCTTTATAAAGTTCCCTCCATTGACTTGTATTAGTTCACGGGGCGGATCTGCCTCCTCCAATATGGCGGCGACGTCGACGTATCGCAGCAGCGGGCCAACCCGCTCAATGAGGCGTCTACAGCCTTACGACCACGTACCCGGAAGTAATTGTCTTCGCCGCGAAATATCAACTACTCAACAACTTCGGAGCGGTAGAAATGTCAGTGAAAATGTGTTAATGAATCTGTCCTTGACTACGTGGGGCAGCTGACTGGTTGGGAAGTTTGGTCATATGCGTATACTGTGTGGTGGCTGTAATGCAGCGCAGTAAAGCCGCGATGAGCGTGGAAGTGAAGCAAGTCATTGGAGCTTTGTGCAGACTACTAGCGGCTACTGGCCTGGAAGCTGTCCCCACACCGGAGATGTTCAGGCAGGCCAAATTCGGTGGTGGGACCGAGGTGGTGGGTTCATTATCTGTTCATTATCTGCCACAATATGTCATGGTGGAATGTAACTTAATTTTCTCGAGGTCCGCACTGAATTTACCTACTTGACAGGTCTGAACTGTTTCGGCTGCACAATATTAAGTTATAGTGTTTGGTTTTTTTTTTTTCATTTTTTGGCTGATCAGTGTATATGTTCTATAGATGAAAGTGCAACATGCTGTATCCAACTGTTTTTGTTTCTTGATGATTGCCTGTTAGACTCAATGCCTGCCTTGTTTTAACTCTATCAGACTGGGATTGTCCCATATTACTGTAAAAATTTTATACAGTTTTGAGAATTTCCTCTGAATTTCATTGGATCACTGCAAGTACAGAGAATGAAATAAAGAGCAGCATTTGGGTAAAACAGCAAGATTAAAATCAAGTATACATCTTTAAAAGACAAAGAAAAAGTCTCAGTTTGGGTCAACTGTGTGTTGTATGGGTTCTTATACTGTGATTTCCAAGCACCTCTTTCTAATAGACTCAGTGTACTCTTGTAAACTGTTGAAATGTCTTTCTGCTTACTGTTGAATTCCAGGAGGATCAGTTTTGGCAGCTCCTCACCAACGTCCTTCAGAAAGCTAACATAGTTTCATGTGAAGCTAGGGCACAGCTAGGAGGAGGAGGTCAGTGACCTTTTTACATTTTTTTTAATGGATCTGTTCATGACTTACAATACTGTTTGTCCAAGGCTTCACTGATATTCCCTTAAGATACTTTGTTCCATTATTTTAACATCCCATCGGACAAAATACACATCTGAATACAACTCATTACATTTTTTTAATTATACTGATAAGGACAACAGACTTTTGTGAAAATAGAGTCTCTAATGATCATATCATCACAATGCGATTCTACTGAAAGTCACTGAATATGTCTTTGCTGTCTGTGTTAAGCCCCAGAGCACAGGAAGCTGACAGCTGCACGCCTCTGGCAGACTAGCTACCACGCTGACTGGATGTATGGGAGGGAGGGAGGAGAAGGAGGTAGATTATCTAGCAGAGACCTCCTCATGGCGCTTGGCTGGGTGCTCGCTACAGGAACACTGGAGAGACTGCTGACACAGAGAATACAGCAATTGGACAAAACACTCCTCACACGTACGTCTGTAAGTAGCAGTGATTTACTTTTGCACAATATATTGGTAAACCTAATTATGTGTTTGTAGTTAGGTATTTGTATACTGTTCCCTAAATCTATCTCTCTCTCTGTGATAGGTGAACACTCAACTTTCCAATGGGCTCCAGTTAGACCCAGCATCACTGAAGACACTTAAGTGGCTCATTGGCAGTCTCAGGCACCAGGGGCGGACGCTGCTGTCTATTCAAGAAGAGCGAGCTGGCCTGCTCCATTCTGTGAGAAAGTCCCTTCTCTTCTCACTTTTCCACTGGCTGCCATCAATTATTTGTCATGAGCTACAATAAGAAGCTTTGTCTGCATAACTGTAGGGTGATTGCAAAGGACACATTTGAAAATGTGTATAAAATACTCAATTTAAATGAATGAAATCTTTATTGAAATAAATTCAATTGAAGTCCAGCCAGCAATCAATATTTCCTTAGGTTTTATTTGCTATTGTATCCTCCCTGGAGTCCTCTGATCAAAGCTCAACGGTGCTGAAGGAGGTGGGTGTATATGTGCTGTTCTAAATAATTAATTACTACGTAATAATATGCTCTGCATATACTTGGATAGCTAAACAAGACCTTTTCTGTTAAAAGCTGAGTGTAAACACTAGGGCTGCAACTAACGATTATTTTGGTTGTTGACTAATCTATCGATTATTTTTTCGATTCGTCGAATAGTCACGATTATTTTGGCAGCATCTGCTTTTACTTTGGTTTTACCTTCATATTCTCAGAGCAAATTAAAAACCCATGAAGCATGCATTTGAAAACATAATATTTTGAAACACAACTGGATTTTATGTTATAAATCATTGCATTAAGTGGAGGTTTAATGTTCAGTGTTTTATCCAATTTATATTATTACTGTTTTGTACTAACTTAATATCCTATACGTGAATTATTACTGATATCATTGCTGTCAGACAGAAACCTCTTATTTGCAAATTTGACTTATTTTTTTAGAATCATTTTACTGGCCACCCTTCACGTCTGTACACATTATTAGCCAATGAATGTATTAAAGGGATAGATCGGGTTTTTTGAAGAGGGTTCATATAAAGTACATATCTATGGCCGGTCTGTCCCCTACCGTAATCACCGATCAGCGCAGCCTCAGTTTGGAGAAGTAGAGAGCCGCTCCAGCCAGACGCTCAGCTTTGTACTGCAGTGAACGGGGTCCAGAGAAAAAGCAAAATAAACCATCTAAAACAAGGCTCACCTAAAAAAATCTATAACAGTTCAAGTGTACGTAGTATAGGTAAAATTCACACCGCTCTACATCGCCGTCAGACCGCGCTTTGTTTTGGCACTACATTTTCTCAACCCCAGAACCCCCAGAACCCCCGTATCCCTACGCATGAGCGCTAATGCGGAGGGATACGTATGGAGACAATTTTGTTCCTTTATTATGCAATCAAACAGAATAGATTTGAAACCAAAAACGAGATTTGAGAGCAAAAAAGACTAAGTAACAATCAAAATTTTTATTTTTGAGAGAAAATATTTCTTCAACTTCAATCAAAACTGATGTTTGTAAGTAAAAACATACGACAATTTTGCTTATCAATCAGTCCTCTTTGCTTTCAAGTTAAAAACCTTTGCGTGCAAATCGGTCCTCTTTGCTTGCGAGCTACGAAGTTTTGGTTGCAAATCAGTCCTCTTTGCTTGCAAATTCTAAAGTTTTGGTTGCAAATCCAACTGCACTTGATGGGCGGGGCCTACGCTGGTGGTGAGAGAAGAGTTTCTATTGGTTGGTTTGACCTGCTCCAGCGTCAGCTACGTCTTCCGCATTTTTCTGCACTGTGCTGCTTGGAGGCAAGTCTGTCGCTCTGGAAAAGATTCCCATAAGTAATGAATTGCGCTGTATAGCGTTGGCTACAGCCTACCGTACATTCACAACAACAACAACAACAACAACAACAACAACAACAACAACAACACAAGTAATGGATTATAATGCCCGGCTGCTGCAAGCACACTCAGCAGCATGGCTCTCTGCTCGTCACGCCTGAGCAGAGTAGCCTAATGAGTGAGTGGATTACAGGGAGGCGTGGACAACGTGAGGCTGTGATTTAAACATTTAGTGTTGCATGGAACTCGCGGTGCCAAAACGTCACGGTTCTTACACAACAGTACTGTCAGCCGGGGACGGACGGACGGAGAAGACCGCGGCAGCCCACAAACACCCGCTATAAAGCAGCTAACACTGAAAATGAGTATAGCGGCGCTGAGCTAGCAGTATAGCGGCGCAGCGCCGTTGTTCCGCCGTCTGGGAGAACCCTGACCGTGGATTACTAAACTACCGCTGAACGCGGTGCCGGTGTGACAGTTTAACTGGCGTTTATTTTAACTGGCGAGGGTCCCAGATGTGCTGGAGGTGTGGCTTGAGAATCCCGTCTGGAGAGGGGTCCTCGGCCATGTCCGCTAACCGGGAAAAACATACCGATCGCCCTGCATATCGATCCGAGTCATGTATATGCATGTTCGTTTTGACGTGCCTTGAACACTTCTATTCCACAACGAGATGCCGGGGTCTGTGACTTGCAGACCGCTGTTAGACGAGCGCTACAGAGCACACAGTGACAGTGTAGGTGACTGTGACGATGCCTGTCCGAAAAAAACGCAACTGTCTATAAATCGTCCAAAAGTGTGTGGTGTCGGGCTTCTATCTTTGTCGTGAATGTCTGCACTCACAAACAACTCATGGGTGCAACAGACTGAGGCATTTGCTCACATCGAGCGGCTCGAGAGCAGCGTGGAGACGCTGTTAGCTGTGGGGTTGAGAGCGCAGCGTCCAGGTTAACTTGTGACACCTGTCACCATCGAGTATTTCTTTCATCCCGCACAGCGTTCAAATGGTTACTGAATGAAAGCCACCGTTCCCAGCCGCATACATAGTTATTAAACCGAAGTCAAGTCGATGTGAAACCTGTATAATTTCATACAGCCTGCTCGTCAAAGAGTCTACAGAGTGTGTTGACATCCAGCCCGAACTCAGCGTGACGTCAGTCAGCTGTGGCAAAGCGTGAGACGTCCAGATCAACCTGTGATACAAACACCTGTACCGACCATTTATGAAATAAAACAACTAGCCTACAACAAATAGAAGCAGAGTAGCAATAAAAAGCTATATATGCAGACCCCCTTAAGTCATGCCTGTGTTTGTGAAAATGTACCCAAAGTGGCTGCACTTAACACACAACAGCAGCCTGGATTTCAAAATTACTAGAGAAAAAAATTATCAAATTCAGTAGAAACGATATTTCAGTCCATTTCGGTGTGAGTTAATGTTTCTTTTTCATCCTAAGCCACACACAGCAAGCAACCCTCGGGCTTGAGCATTAATCACAATGATATTGACTCAACATCATTCAATTAATCACAACTTGATTGAACAGATACAAGTGTGCATGCTGCACATGTTTTATTGGCAGCCTTTACAAAAGTAATCGCCGTCAGTTGAGGGATGGCCAACACACTGGCTGTGGTACCACATGATGCATGTGGTGCACTCAACCTGAAAGGGAAACAGATTTCAGATTCTGGTAAACAGGTAAGCATCATTGTCAGAAAAAGGTGTGTACAATGAATTAAGTAGTCTAACACTGAGTAATCTGAGTACTTACACGGATGCATAAATTAAATCAGTATGGGGATTGGCTGGTAGCCTTTCAAACTCACACACATCACACCTTGTGGGTATATAAGTCGGTTGGGTAGTCATATAGAGGTTTGGATAGTATTGAAATGATCTAACATGGAGCCAAGAATCTCACAGGAAGTGTTAGACTTTAAGGTACATGGTAGGTATCCTGAAGGTTTGACTGCCAAGGAGCGATACACAATAAGGAGAGCGGAAAACTTCAAAGTAAAGGGTAAGGATGCATGTTCTATCAACCCTTGAACACAACTCTAATCTGCTTTGGTTCATCTACCTACAAAACTAACACTGTACCACTCAAACATCAGATGTTCCACTGCAGTCATTTTGGTGGGCACTGTGGTGTGGAGAAGACCCACAGTGCCATCATCACCAGGTATTATTGGCCAGGGATGTTGGAAGACATCCGTAAATGGGTGAGTTGGTATTCTCAGACTTTGTGTCCATACATGTGCTGTTCACACACTCGTTAACCTGTTTTACATCCACCTGCCACAGTCCTGTCCTGGTGTACTTGTATGGTGTATGTGTATTCTTGCAAATGTAGTAGGGGCTGGCTTAATGTTACAGTAAACTGTGTCGATTCATGACAAATTTTACTTTTTGGTTCCTTACAGGTTGCACAGTGTCCCCAGTGTCAAACAAAGAGGGCAACCATAAAAGAAAAAAGGCAATACAACCCAATAGAGGTAGAAACTGTCATGGCAGACAGTCAGCTCTCAAACACATCACTAATCATACTCACATGTCCTATTGTCTTTTCCCTCAGGTGACTGAGCCTCTTGAGCTTGTAGGGATGGACTTGGTGGGTAAACTTACACTCACAGGTGGTGGCAACCAGTACATATGTGTCATGGTTGATTATTTCACCAAATGGGCAGAGGCCTACCCACTAAAGAACAAACAGCAGTCGGGGTGACAAATTGTATTCTTGATTTCTTTTACAAATTTGGTGCACCTAAAAGACTGCTAACAGACCAGGGCAAAGAATTTTGCAATAAGGTACAGTAATGATGCCTCATTTGTCCCCAGTATACAACTACTGCTGTACTGACTTGTGTCATCTTTATCCAACTAATCACTTGAAGGTCAACTTTGAGCTTTGCAAAAAGCTTGGTATTGAGAGGAGCCTGTGTTCACCGTATCATCCACAGACCAATGGTCTTGTGGAAAAACTAAATGGAACAATACAGTGGTATAATTTGTTTTCAATACTGGAATGAGTTGTAGTTCTCTCAATGACATTAAGTTGCTGTTGCTAGCAGAGCAGCTTAATTATGCACATGAATGTGATTTTTGCATTTCTAGGTCTCTGAACAAAATGGTAGCAGACCGTCATTCAACATGGGACCAGTATTTACAAGCCACAATGTTCGCCCTGCGAACAAAAAAACAGTTGACAACAAAATACAGCCCATATTACCTGATGTTTGGGAGGGAGGCGAGGTACCCCTCAGAGGTGCCACAGCACTTTGAAGTAAGATTGTTTAAAGTTCTCACTGTGTGTGTGTGTGTGTGTGTGTGTGTGTGTGTGTGTGTGTGTGTGTCTAACCACTACACATGATTTGTTACAGGTCACAGAACAGAAAGTCACTAGCCTAATAAATTTGGAGGAACCCTGCACCGACCTTAAGAAGATGGAGAATGTCCATAAAAATGTTTTGGCAAATATAAAGAAGAGCCAGGACAAGGTCCGCAAAAGGAAAGAGGATAGAGGCCAGAAGGACAATTTTAAAGTCGGCGAGCTTGTCCTCCAGAAGAACACAAGACAAGAGCAACGCAAGGGGGGCAAGCTAGAGGCGGATTTGCTTGGCCCCTTGAAAATTGTCAAACTTGAGGGGAAGAGTGCAGACCTGGTGTCCCAGAGGGGAAAGCGAAAACTTAAGGTGAACATAGACCACCTTATACATTATATCCAGCCAGAGGAGAGGGTCCCTGCTAAGCTAAGAAAGGTGTTGGTTTCCTCTCCTCTGGCTGGTCCATCACAGACACACACACACACAGCACACATGCACCCACACCTTCTGGGACACCAGGCTGCCAAAAATCCCCAGGACCTGCAAAAGATACAGAAAGTTGTGAGTAAAGATTCATTAAATCATGCATTCATGAATCATGCATTTCACAAATAACTGTCACTGATCTTCATCCTTGCAGTAATCAGGGACATATGGGCGGGTTGCCGCCGAGACACACTTTGGTCCAAGGTGGGGCCATATAAAGTGTTTTCAGAAACACTGCAGCACCTGGCCCCAGGAAAGGAGTTGGAGACGGAGGTAGTCTCTTGTTTTACGCACTCATTCTTGTTTGAATATTTTTCTGTTAGCCAAGTGTAACATTGTCACCCTTGTACTCACAGATTGTCAATGCATACTTTTTGATGATCTGCAAGAAGACTAGGGCAAAAATGATTGATTCATTCGCCATGTCTGACATATGGCAGGGATCCCAGAAACACTATAAAGAGTGAGTGCCATGTCTGTCAATTCATATGTAGTGTCATTTTATACATTGATTTGTCTGTGTAAAATGTGTCTATTTTTTTAGCTGGATCTTGTCAACCAGGATGTGGCAGCAGGGGCTGTATGTCACCAGGGACACTGGACTCTTGTTGTGAGTAATGGTTAATTGATTGGATACAAATCGTGTGACTATCCGGTGTACAAGTGGATGGCTGTAATCATCATTTCCATTTCCTTAGATAATGTATCTGAAGGAAAATCGAGCCCTCTTTGTTGACCCATTTGGGGCAACAAAACAACAGGTGGACTACTGCAGGGACATAACAAGGTGAAAAGTGAAATATCAACTCTAATGATGTATTCACTGCCCTTGGATGATACTGTGGCAGCAACACAACACATTACATCATTATCTGTGTCCTGTTGTCACAGATAATGGGCTGAGGTTAGAAATAATGAGCTGTGATCAATCTTTTGTCTAGAGCACTTGTTCGCAGACAATGTTCAGCTGTCGGACGATGGGCCTGCTCCACATTGGACCACCTGAGGCAGCTGGACTCCACATCATGTGGTGTTCTTGTATGCAAGGTAACCATTTGACTATGTCTTTGCAAATCCATCATCAGGAAAGTCAATTTTCTGAAACTGAGCAGTCACTTTTCAGCTTGCAGAGCAGATCCTGCAGGGTGAGACAGTTAATTACCCAGTGGACCAGCAGGGTGTAAACAGCATCAGGCTGGAAATTGCAACAGCCCTGATGACAAACACTGGTATATACTTCTCCACCAGATTTACTGAAACATTTGTGTCTGCATTGACATTGCATAAATACCTGTCTTTTTTTTTTTTTTTTTTTTTGTCTGTTTACAGATGACCTGTCAGCACTGTGTCGGGCTTGTGGGGAGGAGGGCTCTGGGGCGGATGTGGATGAGTGGGTAAGACAGTGAATTTTCATGTTGACTGACAACAAAATGGAAGATGGGGATCCACCCTGGATACGTTACCTCCACAACACTGGGTGAACGCTCACACTCGTCTATCACACAGCATGAAAATGCATAGTTTCATTATACTCACTTGCATGTCTTTGCACTTCCTGAGGACACTGATGCTGCTGAAGGAACACTGACAGGACTGGCCCAAGCTAGGATTTAAAACCCAGAATCTAGCACACATTGTCACACTATCTTGAATAATGATACACAATATTGATGTGTACTCAGTGTTAGACTACTTCATTCATTGTACACACCTTTCTCTGACGGTGATGCTTACCTGTTGACCAAAATCTGAAATCTGTTTCCCTTTCAGGTTGAGTGCACCACATGCACTATGTGGTACCACAGCCAATGTGTTGGCCATCCCTCAACTGACAGCGATTACTTTTGTAAAGGGTGCCAATAAAACATGTGCAGCATGCACACTTGTATCTGTTCAATCAAGTTGTGATTAATTGAATGATGCTGAGTCAATATCATTGTGAATAATTCTCAAGCCCGAGAGTTGCTTGCTGTGTGTGTGACTTAGGTTGAAAAAGAAACATTAACTCACACCGAAATGGACTGAAATATCGTTTCTACTGAATTTGATCATTTTTTTCTCTAGTAATTTTGAAATCCAGGCTGCTGTTGTGTGTTAAGTGCAGCCACTTTGGGTACATTTTCACAAACACAGGCATGACTTAAGGGGGTCTGCATATATAGCTTTTTATTGCTACTTTGTTGTAGGCTAGTTGTTTTATTTCATAAATGGTCGGTACAGGTGTTTGTATCACAGGTTGATCTGGACGTCTCACGCTTTGCCACAGCTGACTGACGTCACGCTGAGTTCGGGCTGGATGTCAGCACACTCTGTAGACTCTTTGACCAGCAGGCTGTATGACATTATACAGGTTTCACATCGACTTGACTTCGGTTTAATAACTATGTATGCGGCTGGGAACGGTGGCTTTCATTCAGTAACCATTTGAACGCTGTGCGGGATGAAAGAAATACTCGATGGTGACAGGTGTCACAAGTTAACCTGGACGCTGCGCTCTCAACCCCACAGCTAACAGCGTCTCCACGCTGCTCTCGAGCCGCGCGATGTGAGCAAATGCCTCAGACTGTTGCACCAATGAGTTGTTTGTGTGCAGACATTCACGACAAAGATAGAAGCCCGACACCACACACTTTTGGACAATTTATAGACAGTTGCGTTTTTTTTCGGACAGGCATCGTCAGTCACCTACACTGTCACTGTGTGCTCTGTAGCGCTCGTCTAACAGCGGTCTGCAAGTCACAGACCACGGCATCTCCTTGTGGAATCCACCTGTTTCCTCAGAAGCCTATGGGGGCTGCCATGACAGATAACTACTTCCGCCCGCGGTTCTCTGTTTCCGGTTGCCTTGCAACTGCATGACTGACCACTGCTGCCAAGCTAGCCCTAAACAACTAGCGTTATGTCATAAAGGCTGAATTGTTTTTAAAATCAGCTCAGGTACAACATGTGCCGTTGTTGGTTGCCACAGCAATTCATGAAAATGTAATTTTTTTTCAGAAACGTCTCGTGTAGTACATCAGCAACTTAGACAAACATGCCCGTGCCCTGCGCTCTGTACTAGTGATGGGAACGGCAGTTCTTTTTACTCTTCTGAATCTCTAGAATCAGTTCATTAAAATGATTCGTTCGAAAGATTCGTTCACCGAATCGTTCAGTGCTCTCCAACTCCCTGAACTGATAAACAGCCAAACGATCCGTCATTCAGTTCGTGATTGAGCCCTGAGGTTCACGTTCACTTACTGAGGGACGGTGCGTTCACGGACTATAGTACACAATCATTCGCGGGAGACGCAGCGCTGCTTTGAGTGGTATACATGCACTAAAACTATTACACGGTGAAAGTGTCCTCTGTGCACAGTAAAATCACTTAACATGATGCTACACGGATATTAGCTATGGGGTTATTATGTATGGGGTTCCATTTTATGGGGTTCCATTTTATGGGGTTCCATTTGTGCCAAAAATATGTCGACATGCGCATTGTCTATGTCTACTGAATATGTGAGAAGACATTTGTCTATGTCTATTAAACGCTGAACTGTCGTTGTGTCATTTGACTTTGTCATTACATCTTGTCATCATGCTGTGTCACTTGACAAAGTGTTGTTATGATGTGTTGTTTGACAGTGTCCTTACTGAGTGTTGTTGCTATGTGTCGTTACTACATGTCGTCTTGATGTGTTGTTTGACAACGTCTTTACTACGTGTCGTTACTATGTGTCGTTATTGTGTGTCGTTTGACAGCGTCGTTACTATGTGTCGTTATTGTGTGTCGTTAGACAACGTCGTTACTATGTGTCGTTATTGTGTGTCGTTAGACAACGTCGTTACTATGTGTCGTTACTATGTGTCGTTTGACAACGCCGTTACTATGTGTCGTCTTGATGTGTTGTTTGACAACGTCTTTACTACGTGTCGTTACTGCGTGTCTTCTCAATGAGTTGTCTAACAGCTTCGTTATGCCTGGCTCGCGCCGGGCGCCCCTTTGCCGGCTTACCCTTTCCGGTGGTCAGAGGCTATCGCGTCGGCACCAAGCGCCTCTTTCCCGGCTTACCCTTTCCGGTCAGCGGAGGGAACGTCCCAGCAGAGCTGTACCACTTAAGTATTGTCGCCTAACGCTAATTTATTTTTCATGCATCATAGCCTACTAACAGAACAAAATTAATACAAGTCAGATATCTATCTATCTATCTATCTATCTATCTATATCTATATATATAGATATATAGATATAGATATATATATATATATATATATATATATAGGCTATATATCCACTCGTATATACTTTACAAATGAGTATTATATAAACGATAATACCAATAAAGATTAGTCAGAGTGATCAGACTTTATTTGAATGTTACAATACAGTAATGCAGTAACATAATAATGAAGGGGCAACTGTTGATCACTGCTTTCACACAAAATCACACTGGAAACACAGGGCCAACTGTCACCAGTGTCCATTGCAACAATGCCTTCCCAGAAAAGTCCCAATTATGGCAATAAACACAGTTTGTGGCTTGTTGCATTACGGAGTGTCCACTGAACTTCAAAGTTTACTGAGCACCTAAATGTAGTTGGGTTTAAAGATACCATTTAATTTAAAAACTAACACAAATAACAAAAGATTGTTGATTAGACTGTATTTCGTTCCAATTAAATCTGCACTGTCATCTTCTTTTGTATAATGTTCTTTTGTATAACTATGAAGTAAGCAAGGATCTCACACTCTGTGAGAAATCTTATAAAATACTGTTTTTATTTCCACCAACAGTCAGATGCATCATTTGTCCGTGTCTCTCTTGGGTTCCTCCTCACGGACTGAAGGATGAACTGAACTAGCGTGGCCGAAGGAGGGCGCCCACACCAAAGTGGTGACGTCACAGTTACCCACAGCCACCCTGTGGTGATGAACAAACAAACAGTTAACAGCAGTGTTTAAGAACAAATTACACATTTCCAAATGGAGTTTCACAATCAATTGGCGCCATCTGTAACAAAAGCCAGGAAAGGTCTGAGTGTTAGATGTTTGTTCATCAC
>CAEMYA010000687.1:43804-53973 GCA_903131615.1 Diplodus sargus | reverse complement strand
CAGCCTGTGTTGCCTTCATATAAGGCTTATATAAGGCTTTTAATTTTTTGCGGCTCCAGACAGATTTGTTTTTTGTTTTTTTGGTCCAATATGGCTCTTTGAACATTTTGGGTTGCCGACCCCTGAACTAGGCTTTTATACCATTGACCTTCACCAGCTAACTCAAATAATGGCTTCATCTAAAAACAAGTCCGTTAGATCCAATCCTAACTAAATCGCCTTAAGAAGTTCTACCTTTACTTAGAACTTCTATACCCGACATGATCAACCTGTCCCTCTTAACAGGATACGTGCCACAGTCCTTTAAGTTAGCGGTAATTAAACCACTTCTAAAAAAGCCACCACTTGATCCACAGGTTTTAGCAAACTATAGACCCATATCTAACCTTCCCTTATTCTCTAAGATCCTTGAGAAAACAGTTGCTAATCAGCTGTGTGACTTTCTACATAACAACAGTTTGTATGAGGATTTCCAATCAGGCTTTAGAGTACAGCATAGCTCTCAGAAACAGCATGAGTTGAAGTTGCAAATGTTATTTTAATCACATCTGATGAGGGTCTTGTCTCTGCTAATCTTTTTGGATCTTAGTGCAGCTTTTGACACTATTGACCATCAGATCCCATTACAAAGACTGGACAAGACAGAATTATCTAATGATATAGTTACTCCGGATGGTATTACACTGGCCTCCAGTAACATAGGAAGGAATCTGGGTATTAGTTATGTTTAGGACTTGTCCTTTAACTCCCACATGAAACACATTTCAAAGAGTGCCTTCTCCACCTACGTAACATTACAAAAATTTGGAACATCCTGTCACAAAAAGATGCAGAGAAATTAGTCCATGCTTTTGTAACTTAAAGTCTGGATTACTGCAATTCTTTTTTTATCAGGCTGCCCCAATGAGACTATAAAGACTCTCCAACTGATCCAGAATTCTGCTGCATGTGTACTGACAAGAACTGATATTACAGAACATATTTCTCCCATATAAAAATTCAGAAGTGAATTTAAAATCCTCCTCCTCACAGACAAAGCCCCTGATGGTCAGACACCGGCATATCTTAAAAACCCAATTATCCCACTGAACGTTGCGCTCCCAGGATGCAGGGTTACTTGTGGTTTCTAGAGTTTTCAAAAGCAGAATGGGAGGCAGAGGCATTAGCCACCAGGCTCCTCTCCTTTTGAACGATCTTCCAGTGAAGGTGGAGGCAAAACCTTCCTTTTTGATAAAGCCTACAGTTACGGCCTGCAAAGGCTCTTAGCTTTGCTGTCATAGGTATGGACTGCCGGGGGATTTCTAATAATGTGCTGAGCTCCTCTCTCTTTCTTTCTATCTGTACACATTCATGTCTTATTGATGCATGTTACTGACTTGGCTTCTTCCCCGGAGTCTCTGTGCTCTTTCATCTCGCAGATTCCCATGGATGGTGATCCTGCTGCTGTCGTCCTGCTTCAGTCCTACTATCATTATCATCATCATCATTATCATCATAATCATTATCATTACTATTGTACTTTTAGTATTATCAATATTCATATCTAATTTAGTCTCAATTAGTAAGCTGTTACTACTGCTGTAGCTGTACCCCACCCAACAGAATCGGTTGAGGCAGATGACTGCCCACCACCGAGTCTGGTTCTGCTCCCAAGTTTCTGCCTGTTAAAAGGCAGTTTTTTCTCAACAATTTTGCTAAATGCTTACTCATGGGGGAAATGTTTGGACTCTGTAAGTAAATTAATCATTGGCGCTACACAAATATAGATTGAATACATCCCACTCAGATCTTTTCTTATGTATTTTCTTAAGCCTGGCAGAAGTCTAAGGAAAGTGTGGCAGCTTGCGCACAACTGACCAATCACTTACCTTCAGCCAACCTTTCTTTCCAGCTCTGGGAGGCATGTGTGAAGAACTCATTGTTGAGAGCTGAACTGCTCAGTTTAGTCATACCATCAGGTCCAATCTTCAAGAGGAGAGGACAAATTGTATAAATATCTGTAAAACAGGCCTATGCCTAAAAACTACAAATGCATCCTGTATTTCACAGTGAGTGTGACTGAGCTGAATTTAACTAGTATGGGTGGTTGGTGGATGGTCAACGTGCAACATTGTTGTTGCCAAAATGTTACATGGATAGTCAGTGGCACTGTCCACAGTGTAAATACCTGGGTCCTTTTCTGCAGTGCAGTATTGAAGTAGCAGATCATGTGACATTATTTAGCTACATTTGAGTAAAAAAAAATAAAAATGTACTGGTTTAATAGACATTAAAGCTGAGGGAAGATCATTCCACATACCTGTCGGTCCACCTCTGGCAGCAGTTGCAGCAGCTGCTGCTGTGAGTGTATGGGGAAGGCAGAGAAGGTCCGCACATTGATGAGGGCTCTGATGTTTGTGTTGACCAAGATGGAACCTGGTGTTTCAAAGTCAACATCCACCCCTCCTCGACTCCGTTTCATGGGACCTGCTTCAGCAAAAACCACATTTAACTAAGCCACTTAGCCTGGTGCTCACTGCAGGTTCACACACAAAAATTCACCCAGTGAAATGGTCCTGGCCCATCTAGGACAGGGGTACATTTTCACAGGATAGTCTACCTTCTGATAGGTAGCAAATAGATTCAATAAAACCCATTGTATTGTTTATCGGTATGCTTTCTCCCTATTTATCTTCGGGATACTGTTGAGGTCTGACCTGTCAGGCCAAAACAGTCTGAATTCTGTCATTCTTTACTGGTGCGTTGTTAATGTTGTGGTTCTGTTGGTCCAGTGTTTCTTACCTGAGGGGACATGCTCTCCATTTACTTTGAGAGGGGTGAGGACAACACGAGGCATCATGACTGCTTTCTTCCTCTGTCTCCCTGACTGTAACAACACGAATGGTGGGACAGACGGGTGGAAACAGTACAAACAAGTTGTAAAGTTGTGTGTTAAGCTAAACTGTTTTCCTTTCACTCTACAGGATTTAGCCATATTCAACTCTAGCTGAATGCCACTTTGGAATTGCTCTCAAATTCTCGACTAATGAACACACGTTATAATTACTATAGTAAACACAGACCAGCCAATGGCTTCATGCTGGATGCTGACCTGTCTTGAGCGGCTCAGTCTGGTCTGGGCATGTTGAGTGTGTTGGGTCTGCTGTGTATCTGTACGTCCCTGCTGTCCTGCTGCCCTGCTGAGACGGGTCTGGGGCTGGCTGCTGGGAGCCTGCAGCTCTGTGGAGCAGGAGGCGCTGGACGAGCTCTCATCCACCGAGGCTTCAGGTCAATGAAAAATACATTTACAACTCCACTCTGTCACACACACATTTATAAACAGCAGTTATACTACGAAAACATTCACTAGAGGTCTGTGCAGTGGCCAACATAGCTCTTGGTGTTTTAGCAGCAAAACATATTTACCAGGGGTGTACCGATTCAACGTCGGGATTGGCCCATATTCACCTCATTGGTTTTCTTTTCGGCAAATAAGATTGCATTCATGATGCCAGTAAACGATCTTTATCTCTTGTGTAGCATCAATTTTGCTGTCCATCCTGCCTACCAGCAGACCCCAGCCAGTACTTTTTCCAGGACTCAAAAAAAGTGAAACAAAGTGTCTGCCATGTGCAAGTATTACACTGTATGAAATGACACTGCTGCTCTTCCTTCTGTCCCAACGACATCTTAGCAGAGAAGGGTAGCGGCTACATATTGTTTTAAGGGTATAACATAATGCTTTTATTTCCTTATCTACGATACTGAAGTCTACAATCAGAGGCAATGTGCTTCAATGTTTGAGGAGACCAGGCAGGCAGAGTTTACTACAGGTTAATTTGCCTGATGTAGCAGCATGACTTAGTTTCTAAGGAGAACATCAGCTTGCCAGTTAAGCAATATTTTGAGTTAAAGTCTGTGTAAAGCAAATTCAGCCATTTTCTTCTAAACATTAAATAGGTCATAAATGTATTTCCTTAAAACATGTGAAAAGCCATTCAACCATTTAGAATTTAATTTTGGAGCTAGGCTCACAAGCTGTGTTTCAAAATTTCTGTGTTCAGGATTTAATGGGCGTGTCAGAAATCATGGCTTGCGATTTGCATAAACCCGTCCCTGCTGCATAAGAGGAATAAATACATTCAGCGCATTAGCTTAGGTGGTTTTTCCACTTGCTCCCGAGTCTCGGCTAGCATCTCTTACATAGTTTGCATCGAGCTAACCAGTCAGCTAACCTGTCATGTCTCCTCCACCTCGCTCGTGCATCTTTCCTGGATGCCACAGTGTGCAGGGTAACGGCGCTGTTCACTTATTTAAGTATCCTACGGACTACAACATAAGGAAACAGTGGATCAATTTTGTCAAAGGAGCTACTGTGGAGAGTTCAAAATCACCACCAACACCCATCTCCGCAGTGTCCACTTTACCTCCGATATTTACAGCAACTATCACCAGTCTATCGATCTGTCACCACTATTACGTGCCCGCCTGCGACCCTCTCCGTCCCACCAACAACAGATGCTCTCATCTCCGCCAACAGCATTATGTGCCTGCCTGCGACCGTCTCCGTCCCGCCGACAGCAGGTGCTCTCATCTCCGCTACCGGCATTATGTACCCGCCAGAAAGTGTGTGCTCATGTCATAAACATTGTACATTTGGGCAATTAAATGCATTTTACTGAAGGTGCAAATCCTGAGAGTGATTTTACATTGTGCATTCTGTTATGCCCATGTAATGTTAGCAAATGTTATTGCATGTAATCATGACATGGTTTGGCCTCATTCCCTGAGCAGGGTCCATGTGACACCACAATGATAATCCACAGGTTATATTTTATGTGCACCAATATAGCTATGACAAGGAATTATATGTAGATTGGGGTTTTACATTTGTGTGTAATGTAAAACATGGACCGAGGGACATCTGAAATGAGCGCCCTCAGTGCATTTTTCACAGACGTTGCTTTTATACAGAGAGAGACAGGAGCAGCTAGCTCAGAGTCAATATGTGAGTATCATTTTCTGTGCACATGCAGCATACATGATTCAGTTATTTCATAACTAAAGCTACTCCACAGCTGGTATTATCCCTCAAAAGTGATAAAAATCGGGCAGACGGAGTAATTGGGGAGCTTGTGGTAATAAAGTAACTATCAGAAAAGTAACTGTATGAAAGAAGTATGGAAAGTAAGTACACGAGGAGGCTCCCCTCCCGCATGTGGGCGTGGTTCCAGGGTCTCTATCTGACACGCCCCCAGTGTTTCACAGCAGAGAGGTGCTTGTTTTTCCATGATTTTGAAACCTAATTTCATGTAATAAGCAATTTTTTTAATCTTTCACATTTGGCTCAGTGGTCCATGACACGTGTTTCTGTGGTGTGACAAACTCAAAACACACATTTATTTCTGCTTTACACGGACTTTAAGAGCAGGAGAAAATAGCAGGCCAAGTGATTTAAAGGGGGCTACATGTTGTCTTAGGATAATATTATGATGTAAAATTTTGGATATTGCCCAAGCCAAGCGTCATCTGAACAACGTTCAAGCGCTACTTGACAGAGACAGATGGAAATGTATTAACAAGGCAACAGCACACGTCATAGCATTGCGCCTGAAAAGTGTGAGTGTTCACCTCTATGTTACATTTAGATCAGAGCCGAGCCAAGCTGGAGTTGAGCGATACCCGTGACTACTGCCGGATCAAGGAGTAAATCCTGGTTACACACATTCGCATTGCGTACAAAAGCCGGATGTCAGCGGGTGTTAGTGGGCTTTTTGGGCAGAATGAAAGGGGTATAACAAATAACCCCTGCTGCAATGCATGTAGTCATCTCTACTATCTTGGGAAGGATTCAATTATGAAAGGCTACGCTTGACAAGGAATCTTCAGAATAATTGCACATGTACAAAATTATACGGTTGTGATGCTTCTGGACATTAGCTCAGTCATTTAAACTGCCTGCAAGCAAATACAAGAAGAACTCAGTGCAGATTAAAATGGCCAAGACATTCAGTGCAAAAAAATAGTCACACTGGCATTTCAATGCTGGAGACGTTCAAAACAGTGCATACAAAACCATCTTGAGAGCAAGTTTCTTTTTATAATTATTTCAATACAGATTTGTTGTTCACAAGATTGTTCACAGATTTGTTGTAGCATTATCATGGATAAAATATGGTGTGTGCCCTGGAAGCATGGATAGTGAGTTCACTGCATCCTTTCAAATTTTAATGCATCAGCAACATCACTGTCAGTTGTAGGTTTGCCACAGTGACTCTGAGTGAATTTTCCCACTGACTTCCCTAATGACTCATGACACCGGTAATTCTTTTTACAAGAAAAGACTATATGTAGAGAACTGTGTGCACATACAGCTAATGCAAATCAAACATTTCCTACTGCTGCCCCTCTGCATAACCTCACGATTACATTGGCAAAACAGGAGATTACTTTTGTTTTGAAGTAAGCTAGTCACAGAAAACTTTATTGTTCGCTGTTTGTCATCAGTGGATACATTCAAGTAGTATATTTCACTGTGTGAGCTGTTAAATAAAAAGCTGCAGGCTGAAGTACCTCCAACTTCTCATTGTTATAAAAATATTTAATAAACTTTCTTTCCCTCATTAATGTTATCAAGTTCTCCAATAGCCACAAGATAATAATATTATCTTGTGAGTAAACTTTCAAGTTATACAGTTCAATGTGACTCCAACAACCCTGCTGCTAATCCTGCTTCCATTGTCCAACTAAAATTTGATATCGAAAAAAAACGCTCATGTATTCAGTGTATGCCTGACCACTGTGTCAAACTGGAAACACTAACTAGCATGGTAAGCCTCGTCACTGGTGTGTGGTGTTACCGTCATTGTCTCCGCTGGCAGCAGCAGTGGTCTCAGTGGAATCACAGCTCTCCTGCTCAGTGGCCTCAGTGGGGCCGACTGAGGCAACAGCAGGGCCTGCAGGGGTGCTGCTGGAAGCTGGGGTTGTAGTATTGCCTGCCTGCTCCGTTGGCGTCTCTGATTCTGATGTTGTCTTTGTCCACTGGAGGGCATTCTTCTACAGAGTGTGAACAGTACAGGGTTATAATTAAAAGGTCACTATTCATCTTGAGAAAACAGTTCTATGCCAGAAGCACACCAGAAAGTCTTCTCCTATTAATTCATTTTAAGGTAATTCATCAAATCCATTGCTCCATTCAAACATTCAAAATATTGAACATGTCACAAGTATGTGTCTTAAAGCAATTACAGATATCCATCAATAATGGATGCTGGTGTCCATTTGGCATGTGCCTATTGATAATCAGATCACATACTGATGATTGAAGTGATGATCAACCATTGATTTTTCCTGTGCTGCTATCAATGTGATTTAAACCACTTTCGTTTCACTTGTCATAAAATATCTGAAATCCGTGCCCTGCTGTTGAATTACAACTCTGTTTAAACCCCTCGTTCCAAACCAGTTTGGCGTCTCTTTTCCATGGACCTGACAAACTGCATCTCTGTTTCTTCATGATAGGTGTGATTGGCAAAGGACAAAAAAGCAGGAAAAAACACGGCTCCACTATGTCTCTCTTTACATTTATTTTGTCCCGTTGTCGGCTTCAGCTAAGAAAGAAATAGTTCGCCCCACACGTCCAAAATTCTTAGAACACAGTGTTCCCCCCCCTAGATTTCATTTTCAGAATCAGAATCTAAGACATGAGACAAAATAGTGTAGAAGTTGACATTGCTGCCTGAAAATATGTTAACCTATTGAGCATTACAGAACTTTTTAACCATTATTTTCTTTATTATTATAGATTTTTTATGGAAACAATCTGTTTCAGAAGTCAGTGGGCCACATGACATGGAAGATATTGAGAAAAAAAAATCTTAATTTCTGCATATTAATATCAATTAAATAAAACAGGGGAAGCACTTACGTACAATAAAAACATCTGTATCTCATTTCTCATTTCTAGTACTAATACAATCTGCCACTGGTTTGGAGTCACTTGGCTACATGACATGGAAGATGCAGTTATTTTGTATCGATATATTTATGGTAAGTAATTTAATGATGGTCCCTAAATCAGTTTCCAGCAATTCAGCACGAGGCTCTGGAAGGTGAGCTAACCGTCCTCCTGCTGCTAACACTGGGCGAACCTCAGTAAAGTCGCGGCTGGACCCGAGTGAATATCCGCCGAATACTCAACATAAAACTAACTTCACCCCGGTTCGATGAGTCGCCTGTTGCAGCCTTTGAATAGGATGATGAGGATTTCAGTTACTCAACTTAAACGGTGACTTGTAGAAATTATACAAATAGCAGTAATGACAATAATAATCAATTTCATGATAACTTAGGGTGTAGTGCTTATACTGTGTGCAACTTAAATTCACCACTCACCCGTGATATCAAACCTACAAAAATCATGTCTTTTTGAAAAAAAAATGTGCACTGAAAATCCAGCAGCTGAATGCATATAGGGGAAACACTGACACATCAGAAAAACTTCCGCAACGATTGCAGGCTCTTTGGTGGAGCTCTGCTTTGAATAGAGTTGTCGTGACAAATGAATGGACTACTTGTGGAGTGACATGAAGACATGAATCAGAGGCACAAAAAACACTGACAGCGGTGGCCGCTCATTGGTCCTCATTTATCAATCTTGCGTGAAAATGGGTGCAGATCTGAACGCAGAATTGGTCTTACGACAGGACACACGTGTGATTTATGAAACGTTCGTATCTGACCAATTCCAGCGTACGAATGATCGGGTCTTGATAAATGCAGCGGCTGCATTCGATCGTCACTACCATGATACCCCAGGGGTGGGGAACCTCCGGCCCCCGGACCATATACGGCCCGCGAGGCAATCCGTAAATACGTTCACAAAAAATTAATTCAGGAAAAATTATTTCAAATGTGCAATTAAATGCCCCCGGGGCGGGTGTCTGTCTTTCTGGGCCATGACCAAGGTTATTAGTGTGAATGCTGAGTCAGCATTCACACTATTGTTCTTCTGGAATTTATTAGTGTGAATGCTGAGTCAGCAAATTCCAGAAGAACAATAGTGTGAATTCTTTATTATTCTTTATTATTCCGTACGTTTTTTGGCACCTTTCTCCTCCTACAAATCTTGACCGATTCAAACCATTCAAATATCAAAATGTTCAGCTTGTTTAGGACATGATGGCGTCTATTTTTCTAATTTCTACCTTTTATACTTTTGGAAATATTCAGCTTTTTCTGCCAAATTTTTCCCATTCATCCTTATGGGGATTTTTTCAAATTTCATTCTGCTATAACTTCAGCATACGTTCAGCTATTCAAATCAATCAAAAATTAAAATGTTCAGCTTTTTCAGCTCTTTCAACCTTCCACTTTTCAACTTTTCAACTTTTCCAAAAAAAAATTTAACATTGACGCAAATGGGAAAACATTAAAATCCTCTGCAAAACTCATCGCCTTTCAACCTCATCTTCTACCTCATACGTTGAGCTGGAGACGTCATTCCAACTTGAAACAAGTCAGCGAAACTTGAACTATTGACACTGTATTCAGTTTTTAAAAATAGTGTACGGTTTTGAAAATGTCGCAGTTTTAGTTTTAGGAACTTTTAGCTCCTCTTCTGATTTTATAATGGGTGTGTATTGCGTCGGCTAGAGTGGGTGACATCATCGCTCGAGTGGGGAGCCGTTCGAAGAATGGGAGCCAAAACTGTCTTCGGCTTGATTTTGATCCCACACCTTTTGCTTGGCATAGACAATATATGCATAGAAATGTAGGAAATCTTGTTGGCTTTCAGCTGATGGTCTCATTTCAGACGTACGACTTACAGTTTTTGATGTGGAAGCCCTGGAGCGACATGAAGTTCAAGTATCGTCCCATAAGCCGCAATGTTAATTTTGAGGCTAAATTCTTGGCCGAGAGCAGACGGCACCTGATTCGTCTCTCGCTACTGTGCCCTCATTTCTCACTCGACAGAAATAAAAACAACATGAGAGCATTCAGCCACATCTCCTCTCACTCAGCATATACATATTTTTGCCATAACCATTACAGTTTTTTCAAAAGTCGCAGGGGTTTGGGAGGTGTTTTCCATTCATTCTAATAGGGATCTCTTAATCTCTGGCTCTCCTACTTCTCCCGCGTGTGTATCTCAAGAGTGCGTGTGTAGTGCCTGAGCTCGAGTGGATGAC
>CAEMYA010000684.1:1585070-1607623 GCA_903131615.1 Diplodus sargus | reverse complement strand
AAAAAAAAAAGTCATGAAAGGGAAATGAATATTTTTATGAATAGGCATATACACACATACATGCAGAGAGAGAGAGAGAGATCTAGGCATATTACATCTTATAAAAGCACTTGTGTCTTTGGGGGTGAGCTCAGAGGATGAGCTCCCTCCAGGGATTCCCTCTGCCACTGGCCTTCCTAAATTGTGGCTTAGGGCCAGCTCCTCTGCCTCCGTTAGAGGTGGCGGTGCTGGGCCACCACCCATTTTACGGGCGTCTGCTTTCTTTCTGTTGGCTGAGTAGAAGTCTGTGTTAGATTAAATATTTAACAGAACATAATATAGAAGAGAAGACATTTGTGTGTGAAAACAGCATTATGTTAGGGATAAAACAACTGTACAGTCAAACAGCTACTTAATATTTACTTTACAATGTAAAACATGATCAAAATGAGTTACCCCCATGAGATAATGCCGAGGTCTTACCTGTTTGAACAATGTTATGTTTCATCTTTAGCTTCTGCCAAGTGCGCTTTTCCCCTGCAGGATTGCACCTAAATGAAATAAATTAATAGGCTACCACTCAAGCAGTTTCCCCCTGTAATATTATTGTGATTGCAAAGGACTACATTTAAACTTGCGCATTGACCCGAGCAGCAATGTTCTCCCACGCCGTCTCCCTCTCTTTTGCTGCTGCAGCGGTGTTACACTTCCTTCTAAATATGGGCTCAAACTCACCGTATGAGCGCATTAATATTTCCAGTTCCAGTGGGGTGAAAAATGTAGCCCTCCTCTTCCCCGTTGCCATGATGACTCGTCGAATCGGGGCTCCATTGATGCTGTCTTTTTATACTTGTGGTGCACGCGCTTAACTCCAGGTGAAACTACTCCGAGTTGATCAAACTAACCCAAATCAGCTGTTCTGGAACCGAAAACTCAGAGTTTCCTATCTCAGAGTAGATCAACTCAGAGTTCAGGGTTAGACTCAGAGTTTGTTGAACCTGCTTTGTGAAACGGACCCCTGATCTTTTTCCTAATCCAGGAAAGATGCCAAGACTTAGTCTTATCCATTCTTTAACAATATATTCTTCCACAGCAGGACCAGATATACATTTTGATATGTAACTGATCTTCCTGATGTAACCTTAACCCAAGTTATTACATTTTGTTTTTAACATCTGAGTGTCTGGTGTAACCACAGTGCCACCTCCTGGTAAGTTTTGGTATAGTTCCCTGAGGACTTTCTTAAGTAATGTAATCCACAATTAATGTTTATCTATACTTTCTTTTACCTCCAACATATGTTTAAGTATAAGTCAGCACTATGTGAAACAGGTTCGAGCTATCAATGCTGGCGGAGGTCATGTATCCATGTGTTGCATGTATTATAACTGATAATTCCTTTTGCCATTAAGCAATTGTGTTTATTTCCTTTTGTTCATGTAACCAAATGTTTTATGTGAAAACCCATGGTGGATTTAGGTGAACAGTCAATCGCGATCTTAAAACTTACAGAAGGATAGTTTAATTCGGCAATAAGTAATAAGTCCGTGATTTGATCAGTGAACATGGCCTGGAGCGAGAGACGTGACCAAGCCGCTCCTTGGAGCCGCCCTCTCCTAAGCCTTAAAAGAGGCATCCATCGTGTCCCATCTCTCTCTTACACACTAACACTTTTACTCTCTTACGCTCTCACTTTCTTCCGCACTTTTCTTATATTTTACTCATACACGTTATTGCTTTTTTTCGCTCTTGCTTGTTTTTCCTTTCTCGGACGTCCTTACATTGTTTTAACGTTGCGTAACTCTTTTATTTCTCAACATTTAGTTTCGTACTTTGCTTGTTTTTGAGGCTCCGAGACTTCGTAATCTCCAGAGATTTAATCCATTTATACGGCTTTTCTTCAAGTGACGTGCCGTTATTTTGAGAATACCTTTATTTTTGAAACTTAAGCAAGGACGAAATTAATTTAGTTTTTCCTTTTTATATTGTTAAAGTATCGTGTCAAGTTCAGAAGAAGCCATTTTTGTTTATTTTCATAACTAGTAACTAAGGACGTCACGCCCGGCCAGCGTTACATCCTCCAGTTATTTTTGACGAGAAGTTAAATCCATTAAGGAGTCGAAGTTGAATCGTCACCACCCCAAAGAGACTGATTTAAGACGCTGTGCATACATCAAAATCTGGTACAGAAATTGAACTGTTCAAGAAACCGGAACAGCATCTCCAGCCGACCAGGAAAGTCGACATCCAGCCATGACCGACCGCCCGCTGCGCACTCAAACGGGAATCCCGCTGGGCCGGTGAACTACCTCATCAGGGAAGCCGCTGCGTCACAAGCCTGCTGCCCAACAGCTGCCGCAGTTGCAGCCACAGGACCAGAGGGACATTCCGTGGACCTCTTCTGCTACAAACAAGTAGGCTGAAATCTCTGCACACAGCAGGAGTCACAAAGATCAGAGTTGGTGTCTATAAAGCTTCGAGTTCCAACTTTATAAACTCAAACAAATTTTGCATAGCATCCTGTTAGAATAGAGATTACTCTCGTGATTTTATGAAGTAACGGATCGTTACACTAAAATCCACCATCTGTTAGAAATCAGCTGTTCAATAATTCACTCCCACAATCTTCACATTGTTATTTGTTGTTACCCGTTTGCATTATTATCCCATATCATTCACCCTGCTTTTATTTAGTTAATAAATATATATAATCTTATGTCTTATCCTTATCCACCCTCTGATGGGTTGGGACAAAGAAAAGGCCTTTCTCCAGGAGCTCTATCTTCATCTCCCTTAGAACAAAAATCAATGATAAATTCATTATGTTTGATTGTGTGTTAATAACCGTGGGGGTGAGAAGTTTGTTTCATCCAGGAGGAAAAAGTTTGTTGCCGTTTCTGCTGTCCAATGGACAAGATCATGTGTGTGGGTTGGGGAACTGAGCCTGCGCCCCGAAGGCCACAGGAGGTGCACGGTCCTTCCCCCATTAAGCCGCTCTCCACCGTTCCTGACTGGGTTGGAGGTTACGCTGGTGTCTTCGCCCATGGCGTACCTCTGTCCAACCATCATTCATGATTTGTTTTTTTAAAACACAGCGTATTTAAATATTCATAGTGTTTTTATCCATTTATACTTTTTATTGTTATTATCTATGAAATATCAATTTGTGTTTTTATTTATAAAACAAAATGTTATGAAATAAAAATTGTTTATAAAATCAAGATTCAAATTGTTTTTATTTTCAAATGCAAAATGCATTTGCTAGCGGCGATGTTTTGACTTCTCGGGGTCTTCTTCAGACCTGAACACACTGCAAAATAATAAACTGGTTGCTTCTGACTGGCTGGAGATGCTTCCCCTCTGACTGCCTCAGCAAGACTGAGCTCTCTCTGCCTTGCCTCTCCTTTTATACTCTTGGTCCCGCCCACCCTTTCCGATACGGAGGCTCCATATATCCCTCATTTTACATGGTGATTAAGTGTAGATTTTCCAGGTAGGTTATTATTATCATGAATTGTATTAGGTAAGTATCAGCTTTAGTGTTTCATACTTGTTTATAGGTAAATAGAAAATGGTTTGTTTATAGTTTTAATTGTTTTTTAAGGTAAGTATTAGATTGATGATCTGAATTGTTTGAGTTAGTATGCCATTGGTGTTTTAATTGTTTTAAAAGGTAAGTATGAAATCGTTATTAATGTAAGTGTTAGATTGATATTTTATTGTTTAAGCCATGTATGAAATTGTTTTTAAGGTAATTATGATTTTATTATAATTTTTTTTTTTACGTATTTTGAAAGATGCATATGAATTGGTGTGTTTTAATCATTTTTAAAGGGTAAGTATCCAATTGGTGTTGAAATTAACGTTTTTAATTTTCCAATAGGCCTTTTAATTTTCAGGTGAGTATATTAAATTGGTGTTGTAATGTTTTAATTTTCAGGTAGGTATCCAGGTAAGTATTAAATTGTTAATTTTAAAGATTTGTTCCAGGTAAAAAATGAATTTGGTGTTTTTAATTGTTGTGTTTTAATCTTTTTTAAAGGGTAAGTATCCAATTGGTGTTGTAGTTTTTTTAAGGTAATTATGAAAATGATGTTTTTAATTTTCCAATGGGTGTTTTAATTTTCAAATAAATATATTAAATTGGTATTGTAATTTTTTTTAATTTTCAGGTAAGTATTGAATTATACGTCCAGAACATATGATAACCATTTTTTGTGTGTTTTCTTTTTTTGGTGTTTTCTTTGTGTATTTTTTTTCTTCTATTTCTCTTTTAGTAAGTATTGCTTGTCCTCCTGCCAAGCTTCCTGCGGAAAGCATTGAAAGTTCTGATGGCAATTTTCTTTTGCCTGCACTTCTTACGGTACTTTTTCAAGTTCAACTTCGTGCACGTCCTCCTCAGGTTCCTTTTCCTCCTCTCTTTCCTCCAGCTTTTTTGGGGGGGACCCGGACAAGTGGGTGAGGTGGCTGCACTGGACGGTACGGTAACCCTTTCCTCATGCAGCTTCCAGATAACCATGTTGAGCACCTTTGGCAGTGTAAACTTAGAGAGGATCTGCATCTTCTGCAGGTTTCCCTGGGAGATTATGGGGCACATGTCCTGCAGCAAGTCTCTGAGGTGTTTGTAGACGACGTATTCCCCGTTCATCACCAAGGCAACACACGACACGAACGTGACAACCGTCAAGTGACTTTTTGGATTGTCCGTCAGTCGACACGGAAGGCGTGCCATGACTTTCTCCATCCATGCCATCCCATGCTCTTTATATTGAGGTATAGGTGAGGGATGGCCTTTCCAACTCGATGCACACTTCCAGCATCATGACAGCCACAGCTGAAATGGGAAAGGGCTCTACGCCGCTCCGGTGGATCTGGACATAGTCCTTGCAATTCCACCAGACTCTTTTGGTTCCCTTGAAGTCCCTGAACTTGAATGCAGTGAAGAAGTTCAGTTTGGATTCAAGGAAGCCTTGCAAAAGGCATTCCTTCTTCATTCCTTCCTTCATTCCTACTTCTCCACCAGCAGCCGAGCCCTGCCAAAAGTGTGTGGTGCCAGGAAACAGTCTTTGACGGAAAGGTCGTCATAGAGCGTGTCCAGAGGCCAGGCACCTATCAGCTTTCCTGGTGGAGTAGTGGACTTCAGAGCAGCCACAGGGATCTCAGTGTTGCCTCTGTAGATATCCCCCAGAAGGACATGTACAAGTGCGGCTCCAGTGACAGGTGCCTCTGCCTCCAGTGTCTGCCACAACCGAAACAGACGCTCGATCCGCATCTTCTGGAGACTCTGCTTAGTCCAGTGGTGAAGAGGCAGTGGTGTTTCCTCAGAGGTCGCACTTGAGTGAGGTGTCAGGCGAATAAAACCTCTCTGCTTGGTCATGCTCTTGTCACTCGGATAACACACCCACCGTCAGAGCTTCCTTGAATGGGACCAGAATGACCCGCTTCTCAAAGAGGCATGTCAGTCTCTGGACATTGAAATGCTCCTCTGTACTGCTTCCTCAAACCTCACCACCTCCTCAATCGTGCACCCCAGCTGACCCACCATCCTGTAAACGAGGTCCTTCATGTGCTACAAAAAGTTCCCAGCCCTTGAGAGAAGGGCACGGTTGTCTTTGGGATGAGACAACCTGCATGTCACAATGGCACCACTGACTGGATGCTTGTACGGCATCTTAAGATGCGCATGTGGAGAGTCGAAGTATAGCTGGAGGAAGTGAGCTTGCCATGTTCGGCAAGAACGTCAAGCAACTCCTTGCTGACATCCATCCAGGTGTTATCCAGATTACTTTGGAAATTGGTTGCCTCGTGCATCCCCAGTGTGGTGAACAAGGCACCCTTGAGACACACAAGCTCCTGCAACTCATATCTTGAGAAAAAGATATGAGTCTCAGGGTCCTTGGCCACAATGTTGCACGCAAAATGCATGGAGATGGACCTCACTTCCCCAGGATCCAAGATATCAGTCAGATCCAGTGGTTCCATGTCCTTTTGGCCAAACTGATTCAAAAGAATCACCACCTTCAAGAAATGACAAGCATTCACCTTCTCCACTGCCTTGTCCATCAGCGACATAATGAAAGTCGCATCCCTCCGCAAGATGTGGAAGCTGGACGTGTCGACAATCGTCCGCTTGCGGATGGTGGGGCGACACATGTCCTTTGGCGAGAGGCAGCGGATCAACTCCTTGAAGGTGTTGACTACGCTGTTCAGGAGCTCTGCTGCAATCAGGTTGTAGAGGTCCTTGTGCAGCAGCCTGGTGTCTGGCCTGGTGGGACTCTTCGGCACAGCGGTCATCAGTAGAAGGTAGCCACCATCTACATAACCAATAGTGT
Organism: Diplodus sargus; assembly: GCA_903131615.1. NCBI lineage: Eukaryota > Metazoa > Chordata > Actinopteri > Spariformes > Sparidae > Diplodus > Diplodus sargus. The sequence goes on along the minus strand of CAEMYA010000684.1, from coordinate 1,601,312 downwards.
GCCCCACTGCGTGTCGGAGAGCCACAATGCCATCATGGCTGTATTTAGACAGATCCTCGTGTTTCTTGAGGAGCTGGTAATGCAGCCTCATAGCTGGCACACTCAATCTTGGAAGAATGAGGTAGTGTAGACCACCTTGCAGTGGTCAGGTGTTCAAACTCCACCACAAGGCCGTCCACATTGAAGGACAAAGAAATAAAAGAATTGGGGTCACTCACAGCGGTGGAGTGCATCCCCACATGCAAGTCAGAGTGCAGAAACTCTTCTACACTTGCACAAGACCTGACGGCACGCACCAGCTTGTTGGTGTTTGCCACCCCAGCATCAAGCATGTCATCCACATGAGCTATTGCCCTCTGCCTGCTCTGTGTGAGTATCCAAAATGAAGGAGCTTTCCTTTTTTAAACATAAAATTACGTAATGAAATGAAGTACTGTTGAATGAAATAATTATCAGCAAGTGAAGGCAGGGTAAGATTAGAAAAGTTGTTCTGTGTTTGACAGTCTGGTAGATGTGTACCATTCAGTCGTCAGAGCAGAAATGAGCTCTGTCTGTAATACTCCTTGTTTTATAGGTTTTAGTTGTGCTATCCCTTAAACTTAGTCTTTTGTTGTTACTCATTTATTTTTCCCACTTTCTCCTTCTCTATGTAAGGTAAGTATCAATTGTGGGGTGTAAATTATTTGTAAAAGGTAATCATGAATGATTTTTTTTTAAAGTATTTAAGGTAAGTATGAATTGTGTTTGTAAATATTATTGAGATGTCAGGGTTAGGGTTAAGCTTGATGTGATGATATTAGTGCATTTATTTTTGTTGTTCTAACCCCAGAATTTTGAGGAAATGTCTCCTCAAAATGCCTATGTGTCGTCTCATGATGTCGTTTTAAAGTGGAAATCTTCGTCACAGCTATCGTCTCCTGGCATATCAAGCACAACGGTCTTGTGCTGGTTGGAGGGAGAATGAATGAAAATGGTTTAGTCCATTCATCTTTGAACTGTCGATTTTCACTGTCCACTTTCGTTTTAGCACTGAATTTGGAACACGCCATTTTCATCCAATCGAGTCTCCTGCAGCCGGCAAAATATCAACACGCGACCTGCTCCAAAAACAAAAGTGAAAGTTTAAAACTGCGCTCACCACAGTGCGTGACCCAGCTGTCTGTGTATCATTGGCATGGCGACATGTCCTGGTATACACGTGCCGACCCAACCAAAACACATGGTGAAGGAATAATAGTTCGGGGGGCACAAATAGGAGGCCGGACGAGCCCGCTTATTGAGGACCGCCGTTCTAGGGGATGAAGCTGAAGACATATTGAATGTCCTGCCTCTAGATGAGGATAAGAAGAAGTCTTATGAAGAAGTCAAAATGGCTTTTGAGGGACATTGCGTGAGTAAAAGAAGCATAATTTTTGAACAAGCGCGGTTTAAGACACAAAGCCAGGAGAGTGTGCCGAATCATTTATAACGGCCGTCTATAGTTTAGCAGGATATTGTGCTTTTGGAGACCTGAGAGAGGAACTAATCGGGAATGGAATAGTTGTCGGATTACAAGATGCAAAGCTGTCAGAGTCACTGCAGATGGATCCTGAACTCACATTAGCAAAAACTGTTGCCACAGTGCATCACCATGTGGAAATAAAACAGCAGCAGCCTATACTGCGTGGCAGAATGGATGATGACAGTCTGGCAACTTGGATGCTATGACAGGGAGGAGGCATATACGGAAGCACTAAACGTCCATGCATTCATATATTTTATTCCCTCTGTTTTCCAGTGATAACGGGTTCATTTCCTCCGTTTTCCAAAGATAACGGGATCATGTTCTCGAGATCTCATGATAACGAAACTTTGTTTTCCTGAGATAACGATATAATTAATTTGCGATCTCAAGAAAACTAAACGATAGTGTATTATATTACATCATTGCAGAAAACATCATTCAGTGTAGCAATGTCAGAGGAGCAGGAGCATATCGATCACCGCGTCACATATCTTTTCAATCAAGGCCTGACACAGGCTGAAATAGCATTATGCCTTGCTATTACAGATAATATACACATTAATGTACGTAATCTAAGAAGACGGTTAGCAAGGCTTCAGCTATATTAGCGGCGCAATCTCAGTGAGCCTGATGTTGTCGTTGTAGCATCCCCGGCTGGATGATTGTCAGACTCTCTAACTGATGGTCCAAAGTGTTTATTACAGGAATCTTGTACAATTGAACACACCTTCAGACACAACGTGAGAGCTTGTACCCTTTATCAGCCAGGTGCCAAGTAACTCATTATCATCACGCTCAGCAAAAACCATGCAGGCACACTTTCAACACGCAGACACACGTGATTCACAAGAACACGGGTGTTCTCGGCTCACAGCGAGACGCTTTCAAAAAAAAGTCCCGCATTTAGTGTCTAATATAATTAATGAAATAATAACCTGGCTTCAAAGAATATCAGTAAAATAAATTAAAATAAGATGCTCCTATTAACAATTATCACATTAAAGGTCATTTACAGTCGTTACACTAACTGACTGACTCATTCACACACGCACACACACACACTCGCAGTCTTAATTATATCGTTATCTTGGGAAAACAAATGAAAATTATCCCGTTATCTCGGTAAAACGGAGGAAATAAAATGTATGAATGCATGACCGTTTAGGGCTTCCGTAGGCAGACACAAAAAGGTGCTTATGGAAAAAAACTCAGTTCAACATATAAGTCAAAAAAATAAAAACAAGGACTCAGGCTGTGGGAGATGCGGACATGTAACACGGCATGGGAAAAGATGGGAAAAATGTCCAGCCAAAGACACAGAATGTTGCAAATGTAAAAGAAAGGGACGTCATGCATGGAGATGTCGGACTGCAGGTGGTGTCAATGAGATCCAAGAGGATTCAACAGATGATGATGTGGATAATGCTTTCCTTGGAGAAATAATGATTGAGATTAACAGTATTGATAATGAGTGGAGAGACACTCTGGAATTAAATGGAGAGGAAAAGGAATTCAAGCTTGACACTGGAGCTGGAGTTACAGCTATAACAAAACACCACTACTCTGCAGATAAGGATGGGACTCTCCTGCCGCCAAAGCTCCCTCTGTATGGTCCAGGCAGACAGCATTTGGATGTAAGAGGGTACTTCAAAGGAAAACTGGAAATCAGAAATAGGACAACTGAACAGGATGTTTATGTTCTGGCCAAACTGATGAGACCACTGATAGGCCTCCCAGCCATGGAAGCTCTGTCACACTAACCCTACACACACTACAGGTGGGTGGAGACATTAAAATAGTTACCCCACTGTGTTCAAAGGACTCGGAAAGCTGAAGGAACCATACAAGATGGAACTAGAACCAGGAGCCACACCATATGCCCTGTCTGCCCCATGTCAAGTCCCCCTCCCACTGAGAGAAAAGGTCAAGGCAGAGTTGGATCGGATGGAAGCAATGGGAATTATATCTAAGGTCACTAAACCCGCTTCATAGTGTGCAGGATTAGTAGTAGTGCCCAAAGCTGGCTCGAAAGAGAAAATCAGACTGTGTGTTGATTTGACATCCCTGAACCAATGAGTCAAGAGAGAGAGACATATTTGATCAGCTGTTTATATACACTCTAGCTGAACTCGCAGGAGCAAAGGTTTTCACCAAACTAGACGCCACATCAGGTTTTTGGCAAATTCCCCTCACAGAAGACAATGCACTCCTGACCACATTCATTACCCCATTCAGTCACTATTGCTTTAAAAGGCTGCCGTTTGGAATCTCCTCCACCCCAGAGCATTTTCAAGTGAAATCAGCTTCAACCCAGACAATCCCCAGTGATCAAAAAACATCAGTATCATGTTTGTGCAACCCCACTGCCGATTCCCAGCGACCTCTCCTGACTTCAAGAATGTAATTATCAAGTTTGGGCTCTGGCTTTTTCTCACCATGGGAATATTTAGACTGTTCTCACACAACAAGTCCTATTACGTGGCTAGAGATTCAAGTGTTACCGTTAATTATGAATTTGTCCTTGCTTCGGATGACTTGGTACATTGTGCCTCCTAACAGAGATGAAGATGAAGAGATCATTATCTGGCACACTGGAGGCAGTGGCGTAAGTATCGGCGGTGCAACCGGTGCAGCTGCACCGGGGCCCAGATGCTGTCAGGGACCCATGAAGGAAGGAAAAAAAAAAGCTGTCCAGAATTGCCACAGGCCCCTGTTTTTGTGAATGAAATAGCTGGGGACGGGTCGGTAAGGTAATGCTGAGTGGCTGGTATAGGAGGAGGAAATGATAATTTGTCTTTAGACAGACATGGCACTGGGCCAATCGTCACCTCTCTGATGTGTCTGCAGCTGAGCACTGTGGGCTGAGCTGATGCATGTCTCTCTTCCTGGGCTGGGAGAGTTATCATACCATAAGTTACCAAATAATAGCCTTGACGTTTATTTGTTTCAATCACTTAACAGACCAGGCGTTTATTTGGGACCAGGAGGCAATTTGGGACAGGCGTTTAATTCCCTAGTCACAAAAATTCGGGATAAAAATGTCACAAACTTCGCCAGCTTCTCTGTGAATTCTCTGCCATCCTTCTGGGCAATAGATGTCTTCTGCAAATAATGTTGTTGCAGCGGAGGAAACGATTTAGCCAACCAGCCCTCGCGGCAAACTCCTCATATCTGCTGTCACTCACAGTGGTGTACATTTGTTTCGCCATTGCCCTGATCATTTTGCAGGACACTCTCTCGTGGCATGACCATTTGCTGATAACTCATTCCCGCATATTTATCTCAAGCTCCTTGCTAGCCTTCTTCCTACCTCCACCAGGCAGCCTGGCCCTGTTGCTGTCCTTCTGGGACAGACGCTGAAGCTCTGTTTTATTTTTTCGCCAATCTCTCACTCTCTTGGGGTCGACAGAGAAATGTCTAACAGCTGCTTCTCCTGAGTTTTCCTCTGCATATTTTACGACAGAAACTTGAATTTCTAGTCGTACTTTTAATTTTATTTCTGCACCAGAGCCATGGTGATCATCAATGTGATATTGACTGACAGAAAGCAAGCAAAATACATGAAAAAGGCGAAGAAGAAAAATGTACATAACAGTGGTCACGTCTTCTTTCTTAATTTAAAAAAAAAAAAAAATGAATTAGATCCGGCATTTATTTGGAACCGGCGGTTATTAACAAAATATGCACCTGCGTTTAAAGGGGACCCTGCGGTTAATTGAAACCCGGCTATTATTTGGTAATTTATGGTAGTTACCAAGGCAAGGCGCAGCAGAATATATAAATAAATGAAAATACAATAAAAAATGGCTGTCCATCGGCCCATTATTGATCGGCCCATGGGGAAAATCCCGGTACTCCCGATGGCGAGTCTACCCCTGCAGTCCCTCAAGTGGTAGTGCGTGTGTGTCCAAGCGTGTGTGTGCGTGCGTGCAGTGTGCACGAGCGTGCGCTTGTGTTTAAGGTGGGGGTTGGAGGCACAAAAAAAATATTTGCACCGGGGCCTATCACCACGATGTTACGCTACTGACTGGAGGCATGGCATATGATAATTTATATGGTCCCTTAAAGCAAAGGGTCCACTTCGCATCTCCGAGCCCCAAGATGGCATCGCTTCATTAACAATGGCTGACCTGAAGCTTACAGATTCAGGTAATTACCAGTGCTATGTCAACCAAAAATAATACTCCATCAGGCTGGACGAGTCCCCCTTTGCTTCTTGAGTTAGCCACGTACTCTTCCTCCAGTGTGCCTTGGATTGGCAATGCTGCACCGCCATCCACTGCTGCGCAGGCAACCTGCTCCTCAATGAGCGAAGTGCCCGGTACATCCACTGCATGAAAAGTGGGATTTTCGTCAGCATGTGGCACTGTAGATTATCGTGGAAGTTCAGGTTTACGACTGCAAATGGCAATTTGCAGGCAACACCGAAAACTGCTGTAAATTGTCGGAAATTGGCGTGGGCCTTGCTTGGCAGTTGTCCCCCCATGACCCCCTTCCCCCTTCTAGGGGGAGGCTTTAACATGTAAATGAAAATGCTGTGAGCTATACAAATACAAATCAGGGTAGCAGGGGGAGTTTTACCTCAGGTGACATTTTTCTAAAAGGTATTAAGAAAATCTCTGGTATAAATAGATCAGGCTCAGTATAGCATAATATAGACTCTTAAGTTTTAGCTTGAATTGATTCATTTAATATAAGTATGCTAGATTAATAACTGTGTATGTCATTAGTAATGGTAAATGTTGTGTAAAAAAGATACAAAAAATTATTTATTTTATTTTTTTCTCTCCTGGGACCAAGTTAAAAATAAAACGCCAGTTGTTAAGAAGTTAAAATGTGCATTAAATATTTTGAGATAAATAAGATATTAAAATGTATAAATCATTTCTGTTTAAAATGTGTGACATTAAAATATAATTTCATGGGTTATGAATGTTTAAAATAAGTTAAAGTAATTCTTATCACGTGTGAGAGTTCATGACCTTTAAGAGTTTTACACGTCTGGGTTGACCAGAGGGTCAGTGACGAGGAAGAAGGAGCAGAGAGTTAATGGCGTCGAGCAGCTAACAGTCGTCAGTGTCGTGTTTTATCACTAACGGACTGTGAACTGTGCTGTGAGTGTGTGAGTTGGACTCTCCATTGCAGTCGAAGTGTTTGTTTTATTGGACACGAAGCAAGTTCGGCTAAGCTAGCTAACAGGAGCTAAGCTAGCTAGCAGGAGCTAGGCTAGCGGCACAGCCATTGTCGAGAGGAGGCCTGCGCTGATGGGAGGAGCTTTGCCGGGTCGGCACGGAGAGTGTTGCCGACAAAGCGACATCCGTCGGCGACACTCTCCGCTGCGAGCATTTTGTTTTCACAGACTAACCTCACCTCATAACGTGGCCATGACATCCTATTAGCTCAGAGCTATGCCTGCAAGTCCAGATTTACATGATGCCGATAATGATGCCATCGTGTGTAAGTAACTTTGACTGTTTTCTCCGTCCTTGTTTAATTTTACTGTGACTTACTTTTTTTTTTTTATTCATACCCCTCTCATTTAATTGTTTTCCAGTTGTCTGTAAGACATTTCGAGACAGTACGCAGGAGCTTCAGGTACAAACAACTAGATCTTGCATCACAGGCGGAAGCTGTGAAGAGTTCAGCTCGGAGTCAAAGAGGGTAAGATTTATTAGATTAGATCTGTTTTTTGTCAATGTGACTATTTTTCAGGTGCATTAAAAGGTGTGATGTGTGTCCATATGCAGTGCATCGCGCAGTACTGATGGTCATTTTTGATTGTTTTTACAGCTGCTGGAAGCAAGACAGAGTGCTAGCTGAGGATGAGGTGGACCTTTGGAAGTGAGCCACGCCGCCACCATAGACCTGATGTCTGAAGAGGAAGACGGGGTGTCAGGATGGAGCCGGGAGCTCACCGAGCTCTATGCCATGCTGCAGTCGAGATTAGAGGCGATTCCGACGTACAGAGCGACGCACCACATACGTCTTTTAAACCGAATTCAGACAGAAGGCCAGCAGTTACCTACAGCTCCGAGGCGGCAGACAGACATGTCACTGTGCTGCAGGATTTTGGGCTTCTCGTGAGCTTCCCGTTGTTGTGTGGGCAGATTATGCTTTGTACATAGTTGTGGTGTGTCTGTGTTTGTTCTAATAAAGCTCTTTCTTCTTCCTGGCAAATGTTCCTTTCCTCAATAAATTCAATCATGTCTTTGATGATATCATAAATAAATATAAATATAAATATAAATATATAATCACCCAGGGTGACCAATAGAGTGACAGGTTTGCCAACCAATCACAAGTGATTTTTCTTGTTTAAAAGTAGTGTTTTCATCCAATACCGAGACGCCAGGCGTGGTTTCGCTGCTATTCATATGCTAATTGGATCAGTTCGCACCTCCGCGAGCTCCACATACGTCATGGTTTATTTCCGTCAGTATGTGGCACAGACGAACGTAAACTTCGCAGGCTGTAAATTGTCGTTAACTGCCGAAAATTAGGGAGGTATTTGATTTGATTGAAATGAATGGTGAAAGGCCAAAAATGTAAAAAAGAAGAAAACAATTATTTAATTGGTCTTGCATAGATTTCAATGATTCAAGGAGTCCTTACTGCTTTTACTTTTTTCGATAGGTGGCCACCTTACCTGACCAGCAAGGGTTATGCAGCAACCAGTATCAAAAACATGCTACTTAATGTGTCTGCCTTCATCAAACACGTTGGTAACTCCTTCCTGAAAGACAGTAAATTGAGGCAGAGAGACATTGAGAAGCTGACCTACAAGCTGAAAAGGATAATGTCTGAAGTAACCAAGAAAGTAGTTGTCCACCGGCAACATGTACTGCGGCATAAATCCGGTAAATGTTGTTTCTGGGCTGTCTTAATCAAAGGTGTTGGCGTGTAGTTTGTTAATAAAAGAATCTGCGGAGGCAAGGCTGGGTGGAATGATAGAGCAATCTTTATTGAAACAGATCTCAAGCCTGCGTCTGAACCAGTACGGCCACACTCTGGTATTCACAAATCTATGGCAAAGGTATGCCCCTTTTAACCTCATTTGTATTTTCTGTATATATCTAGTACTGTAAACAGACTTTAACTTCAACTTCAATATCCTTCAATAGCTAACCAGGTTAGCACATCGGAGGAAGTTGACTTCATGATGGCTGCCAGGGGAAAAATTTCAGCACTGTTTTGTAAGTAAAGTTAAGAAGTTCAGATTGGATTTTCATTGTTTACAATCTGTGAATTTCTTCATATATATCCTTTTTATATTTTGTAGAACACCTTGCAGAGGATCCAGATTCGCTGACTGACCACAACACTCTCATGGGCTGCATGATGGGGTACCCATGCATTCTGTGTGGACACTGAGTCATTGTTCTCACGAACATGACCAAGGAGAATGTGAGGAATTCCGACAGTTGGCAAAATGGCAAGGGGTTCCAGGTTTTGATGAGTGTTACTTTGACAAAAAAATATCTGGTTTTGAATGACTAGTAATGAATTCACTTGATTTTACTGTTGGAGGGTTAGGGTTTCTAAGTCACATATGCTGGATAAGTCAAGCACTAGTATTTGGTTAACATAATTCAAATCCGCTTTCTATTAGAAATCTGCTCATTTTGTTCATCTTTTTTATTAGGTCGATAAGCACAAGATCATCCGTAGCATTGACCAAGCTGCTTTGTCGCTGAACGCCGAGGAGTATAGCTGGCTGGCGACGTTGGTGTCCACCGCTGACCAACGGAGAGGTGGAGAATCTTGATTATGTCTTCCACACCTTCACTGGCCGGAGATTTGAGAACCCTCTCAATATTCTAAGGGCGGCATGGAGGAATGCTGGAATGAAAGGTGCTGATACGTTCACCAAAATACAGAGCAGTGTTTCCATCCAAGTAAGTAATTTATGTTTTATCTTCCTTTTTTCAAATTCAGTTGAATTGTGCTTGTAACTCAGCATTGGGAGCTTGTAGGAACCTTGGAACCTTTGCCATGCCAAGAACTGTCTTTCAAGTCTTGTATCATGTCTATAGGTGCTTCTAGCAACAAGTTGTCAGGGAAAACACAACTTCCAGAATTCCATCTATTGCATGCCCATATGGTATCTGGAAGTCCATAGGTGGAATTCTGGAAGCCGATTTCAGGTGCTTATAACTCAGCATTGGGAGCTAGTAGGAACACAGAAAGATTATTTTATTCTGGCTGGCCATGCTAAGAACAGTTTTTCAAGCCTGGCCTCGTATCTGTAGGGGATTCTTGCAAGGAGTTGTGAGGGTAAACACAACTTCCAGAATTCCATCTATGACATCCCCATATCGTAGATACAACCATATGGATCTAGGTCTTGATCTGGAAGTCATAGGTGGAATTCTGGAAGCCAATTTCTGGTTGATGCTAATCATTGTGAATCTACAAAAGTAACACAAGTCTTCTGTTATCTTTTGTCCATAATTTGCAGGGCAACAGACACCTTGAGAGTCAGCAGAGGGAGCAAGTGGCAAAGTCTATGTGCCATGACATTCAGACTGCAAACAGGTTTTTATGTGGCTTTGCCTGACAAGAAAGACCAGTGCGCGGGCGGACATCGCCAATACTCGGAGTGCTGTGGTCGGGATGCGCTCTGACATCTCCGCAATTCGTGAGTTTGTGGCACTGATGCGAGTTGACGTAGCAACTAATCGGGAGGACATGGCGAAGTTAACAGCGGCTAAAGCTGCAGATGAGACGGAGGAATAAAATAAAAATGGCATAAAAAGGGCTCTCACACCATCCGAACAAACAATAAATACACTAGACTTTTGCTCTCTGTCGATTGGACCATCATTCTGACCTTGTGACATGCCTGGCTATAAGATGAGACTGTTGTTCACTCATGACGGACTAATATGGACGCATGTGCAGACACACACGTAATCTGTATGTACTGTCTAGAGTTGAATTCAGCTCTGTATGCTACTGCTGTAATATGTTTTGTCAAATGTCATAGTAAAAGAAATTGTTAGGTAAAAATGTAAAATGCAAAAGATAACAAAAGACTAGGATGAAGATTTTATCCTGTGGGTAATGGGGGCGGGACTAGATAAGCTTTGGCTTCTCCCGCTTTTCCCTTTCAGCCATGTGTATTGTATTATTTGAACAATGATGATATGTGATGATGATGAATTGACATGCCCGAAATAAACAACATAAATAAATAAAAAATAAATAAAAATAAAGAAGGGTTCCAAACAAGGACCCTGAGGATGGAAGCCCTGTTGAAGGCTGCCGCAACCAGGGAAACGGATGGCAGCGACTCAACAGAGGATGAGGAGATGCTTCCTCTGAATGACGTGCCGGAGTCAAGCGATTCCTCCCTTTCATCAGAGGACTCCGGCATCATCCGTGAAAGACGTTCCAGAATTTTGTCCAGAAGCAACATCCTTTTTAGGGTTAAGCCTCTTTCTTCAGCCTCTGAGGATGATTCCCCCCCAGCTAGCTCTCCCAAGTCAAAGGGGACGTTGACTTTCCCAGCCTTGTCCCTTTCCAATTGCACAGTAAGACTCACCCGGCTGGAGGAACAAACTTTTGATTTTATGCCCTAAAACTAAATCCCCTGGGCATGCCAACAGCTAGTTGCCTATTGCCTCCCCAGGTTGGGTTGACCGAAAACTACCCATCGCTGCCCCAGGGCAGGCTGACCGCCAGCTGCCCATTGCCCCCCCAGGGCGGGCAGACTGACAGCTTCCCATTGGCATCCCAGATCGAGTTGACTGCCAGCTTGCCATCAGCGCCGCAGGTCATTCTGTCCCACAGCTACCCATCGCCTCCCCAGGTCGGGCCGACCTACAGCTACCCATAGCTACCCCAGGGCTGGCTGATCAACAGCTGCCTGTGGCCATGGAAGTGATTGGAACACCGGATGTCAATTATTTGGATGGGTGAGTGAATACTTTTGGCAATATAGTGTATTTAACAATTTTGCATTTCGACTCGGCACAAAATGGGGCTGATATAAAAAGTACACTGTTTAGTTTCTCTATCTCTGTTTGAACAGTAGACCAGAATATTGTAATCAATGGACATGACCACATTAAATGAAAATAAGTGCCTAGTTGTTTTTGACACTTCCTGCATGCTGCAGAGTATGAGTCATCATATTTACTATGTATTTCAGGAGTCACATGCAGTTTATTAATTATCTTAAATTGTGTTTTATGTGATTTGTCTGATATAGTAATTATCTTGGCATTACACAAAACTTTGCACCAGGTCTTGTCATCTACACAGCAAAATCTGTAGTGTTGTTTTTTCAGTGTAAACAATTTTGAGTTGTTGGGTGTGGATTTTGGTGTTGTTTCAACACTTATAGTGTAGTGATCAAATAGCTATGCCAGCGTTGTCAGTCATGCAAATTAAATGTTAACACCTGTGACTGAGTTACATTCACATTATAACCGTTTTCATATTTTGGCAAAACTGTCTCATCTTGGAGGTATACGGAGTTCCTGAACAGATGGTATCAATAGTTCGTTCAAATCAGTTAATAAGCAAATTTCTGCTACGTTTAATTGCTGTTAGCTCGTTAACGAAGATGGGTTTGAGGACAGGGGATGGAGAATAGCAAGATGTTGCAGTGCATTGGCGTTGTCCACAACTTTATTTGGGGCAGAAACTTCGAGAGTGGGGAAAGTTTACAGCAGTAAGAATTCAGTGTTGAAGCCATATTTTCCGGTGACCTATTTCACCCACCCACATTCCATTCCTTATTAATTAGAACACCTGTGCATAACATCATGCATGTCGAGATGCACCACAGCGCTGCTCCTCCAGTTAGAGCATTTTGCTCATACACAGTCAAACAGAGTTGTTGTCATCATCTTTATTGATTATTGATCAATATCAACGTCAAACTCCATGTAGAAAGACAGAACTGTCAGTAGCTGTGCTGGGTAGCTTGTTACCACAGTGCCTCGAGCTGATCAGTGAGAAAGGACACTACCTCAGGGGGAAAGGGGGACTGATTTTTTCCTCTGTACAGCTCCATGCATTTTAAAATGTTTGATCACAACTTAATCAAATTGTGTACATGAAACATTATTAAAGAATAACCATAACAACACAATAGTGTTGGGTTTTCCACCCCTCATGTGCCAACAATACTCTGCTGTATAAATAAACTGGTTTAACAAATTTTGTTTGTCTATATAGTGAAGAATTTTCCATGAGGGGGTAGAGCATCAGGTTTGCACAGATTGCTTTCTGGTACTTGTAGGCTGGCTGTGCAAGCAGGAAAACACAAAGAACCTGACTTTCTCTGTCAAGACACAACACAGTGGCAAATGTATTGCTTCAATTAACTACATATACCATCAGCATGGGGGTATCTACATAAAACATGGTGAATTTCTTTAATACACTCTATCTTCAACCCACTGAACCATCTGAGACCCACCAGAGAGCGCCATATAACTGCATCACACATTATCACGTTATATCTTCACTGTGGAAGATGCATCCTGGTTTAGTCTGCACACAGTGTACCAAGGGCCAGATTAAATGTAGTGCCTGTTATAACAGTTTAATGCTTCACTGATTAATAGGTCCTACAAAATGATATGCAGTATCACTGGCCTATTGCATTGATTTGTTTTTACTACCTGATGTGTTTTGACAGACACCTTTGCACAGCTTGGCTATAGTGTGTCCCAAATCATTTCCTAACTGGGCTTTACTTAGATTCAGCATGTTTGCCTTAGACATGAATAATGCATTATTGTCAAGCTAATGGATATTCACAGATCTCCCAGAGTTGAGTTTTAATTATGCATACTGGTTCAGATTGTTTGCAAGGGAGTTGTTGAACAATTGTATTGTTTCTTCAGATCCCTACTCAAACATCAAGATGTTAACAGTTGATGTCAGTGGCCTCACAATGTTGCATTCGGACTTGGCGACATCCACACGAAAGCCAGGACCCAAGGTTTCCTAGTAGAACATTGTAACAAGATGGAAAAACACTATTCACATTTGCCTGTCAGTGGTTTTAATGATATGTCTGAAAATACATGTGCACTTTTGCAATTAGGTACACTGATCAAATATGTAAAAATGCATCTGTTTTCATGTATAAATGTGAGCCTGCTGGTCACATTTTCTTTCAGATACCACAACAGGAGGCTTACAAAAGAGAGGACACAATCCTATTTTTACTGGTCGGTTTAATGCTACCACTCTATTTTAGAATTTTAGAGATGACAAAAAAACCTCAAACAACACTGAGCAAAGCTCTCATTGTATCACTTTCACGAGGAAAATGCAGTTTAAAATGATTGTTAACCTCTCAGGAGAATTGAGCATAACTGTACGACTTACGGTAAAAGTGGTTAATAATCCATTTTAACTGTAATGGATCTCTTGATAAATGGACACAAGACAATTGTATAAAACAAGCATCCAATAATAGTAACATGTCACATATCTCTGACAAAAATTCAAGTATTGACTATAGCGTTTCCACTATAATAACAAGGATAATATAAATCACAGCTGGCAGGACTAATGAGTGTGATTGGTTGGACGACCTTTATTCTTCAAAGCAAAGTCAGAAAGGCGAGTTGATTCTGTTTGGTCCTCTAAGCCGAACAGAGACAGATGTTGTCATCTTTGCTTAGGGTCAGCTTACATGTGTCGGTCAGGACTATAACTCTGTAACACAATCAAGCAAAACAAAAGTGAATCACAAAGCCGTGAGATATGATGGATACTGTCTCCTTGGAAAGTCAACACAGCGTGGTTATTGTTTATTGGCATTTACAGGATCTTTGGAACAACAAGAAGGAAAATTGCTTGTTGCAAGCTTGTCAAGGCAGGACTGCTGCACCATTTTATATCTGGTCTGTAAATAAGGTACAAAGGCAGAATGGATGGTCATCATAGTTCCGCCTCTGAGCTGGCAGCAGAGGCACTAACAGAGCAGACTCATCGTCTACATAACATAGTCAGCAGGATGTGATTTGAACAGCTGCAGTGGAACATAAAGTGCACCAGACACAAAAAGACCCTCTGAGTTAGTGAGGATTGTTACATTTGATGAACTTGGCACGTAGCTTTTGCATGAGATGGATGAGTGACAGACATTAAATACACTGATGGGGACTGGCTTTTAGCCCTGTGCTAACCTGGTTGCCTGAGTATACTGCCTCTCACCCATGATGTTCTAACTCCTGCTACCCTGCAAAGGATATGTGTGTTGTTTAGAATAAGAAAAAGATAAATATGTTGATACTTACAGCCAATTTTCAACACTAAAATACTGTTTTCATGTTAAACACTTTAGCACTGTAGTTAGCAATGCTTTGTGTAGTAAGCAAGTAAGATATTAAAATGCATTAATAATTACTGTTTAAAATGTGTGATTTTAAATTTCATGGGTTCTGAATGTTTAAAAGTAGATAAAGTAATTCTTATTACGTGTGAGAGTTCATGACCTTTAAGACTTTTTACACTTCCAGGTTGACCGGAGCGTCAGTGACGAGGAAGAAGGAGCAGAGAGTTAATGGCATCGAGTAGCTAACAGTGGACTATGTGTGTCGTTAGTGTCGTGTTTTGTCACTAACGGACTGTGAACTGTTGTCAGATGACGTGCTGTGAGTGTGTGAGTTGGACTCTCCATTGCAGTCGAAGTGTTTGTTTTATTGGACATGAAGCAACTTCGGCTAGGCTAGCTAGCAGGAGCTAGGCTAGCGGCCTTTTTCAGGCGCATTAAAAGATGTGATGTGTCCATACGCAATGCATCGTGCAGTACTAATGGTCTCTGTTGATTGTTTTAACAGCTTCTGGAAGCGAGACAGAGTGCTAGCTGAGGATGAGGTGGACCTTTGGAAGTGCGCCCACCATAGACCTGATGTCTGAGGAGGAAGACGGCGGGGTGTCTGGATGGAGCCGGGAGCTCACTGAGCTCTGTGCCACGCTGCAGTCGAGATTAGAGGCGATTCCGACGTACAGAGCGACGCACTACAGACATCTGCAAAACGGACCGAATTCAGACAGAAGGCCGGTAGTTACCTACAGCTCCGAGGCAGCAGACAGACACTTCACGGTGCTGCAGGATTTTGGGCTTCTCGTGAACTTCAGATTATGCAGATTATGCTTTGTACATAGTTGTGGTGTGTCTGTGTTTGTTCTAATAAAGCTCTGTCTTTGAATAAACTTCCTGGCAAATGTTCCTTTCCTCAATGAATTCAATCATGTCTTTGATGATATCATAATCGCGACACAACTTCCAGTCCAGATCAGCCCTATGAGCTGTAAGTAACACCACATTAACACCGCAGCGGTCGTTCGGCAATTCTCCGCCGTTGTTCGTTCACACAGAGTGAAACATCGCTGTAAAGACGAACCGCTGCGTAATTTACACAGAAAGCGCCGCTGCGGCTCCTTAAGAGACGTGACGGTACATGTCATGATGATGACGTGTGTGTTTTCAAGGGTTTCCCCGGTGTCTCCCCTGTCAGTCAAAACCGACGGAGACTGTCTTCCAGGGTAAAGTTCACTGAAGTCTCGGTCCGGAGGGCTGACCGTCGCGGAGATTTTTTTTCATCAGAAACACTTGGTGAGGGGGCGCTGTGTGGCTTGGTGGGTAGAGCGCGCGCCCCATGTGCTGAGGCTCTGCAGCGGACCTGGGTTCGAATCCCGGCCCGGGTCCCTTTGCTGCGTGTCATTCCCCGTCTCTCTCACCCTGTTTCCTGTCATCCTTCATC
>CAEMYA010000684.1:1573101-1585011 GCA_903131615.1 Diplodus sargus | reverse complement strand
AAACACTTGGTGAGGTAAAGTTTTTTTGCCGGTGACAGACGCATGGCAGAAATGATGAGGAGTCTGTAGGACGGGCGGGAGGAAGGACGCTTCTCCACGTACAGCTGTGGTATTTTTAACTTGTTGCCAAAGACAGTTAGTTACTACGTTACCTAAGTTTGGTTCTGTAACGTTGTTTTGTGGGACATTTCTCTGTATTAAGTTGAGTGAAGGATCTGTGCAGTTTACATAAATAAAATGTTTAATTTAGAAAGAAAAAAAAATCAAAAGGTTTGTATCGAACCGTGGGTCAAAAATCGTGATACAAACCGAATCGTTAGTTTGGTGTATCGTTACAGCCCTAGTCGCTAGTCAAAGCAGGGTGAAAGCAGACATGGACGCGACTAAGGGGAGCGAGGCGAGCACATCGTTACTGGTGCCTTTGAACGGCCAGTTCTTCTCTTCTTAGTGTATTCAATTGATTAGTCATGTAATACAATTTTGTAATGTCCTAGAATTCAAATTCTTTATTTGGGTACCTTTGGCAGATATGAGATTAAAATGCGATTAATTAGATTAATTAATTACAAATCCTGTAATTAATTAGATTAATTTTTTTAATCGCCTGACAGTCCCATATATATATATATGGGGCTGTCAGGCGATTAAAAAAATTAGGGTCTCCCAAGGCAAACAGGTTCTAGGTGACGGGTCAGACTAAGATCGGTTCAAAAGCCCCTAATGACAGACAGAAAATCAAGGAAGTTTACGTCGCCCGGATTGGCGTTACCGGGGCCCCACCCTAGAGCCAGGCCTGGGGTTGGTGGCCTCTTTGCCCACGGGACCCGGCCGGGCCCAGCCCGAAGGAGCGATGTGGGCCCGTCCTCCGGTGAGCTCACCACATGCCTGAGGGTTCAGAATGGGCCGGTGCAGTGAGATTTGGGTGGCAGTCGTGGGCGGGGGCCCCGGCGACCCAATCCTCGGACGGTGACTCTAGCCATGGGGACATGGAATGTCACCTCGCTGGGGGGGAAAGAGCCTGAGCTGGTGCAGGAGGTTGAGCAGTACCGGCTAGAAATAGTCGGGCTCACCTCCACGCACAGTCTGGGCTCTGGAACTCCTTGAGAGAGGCTGGACTCTCTTCTATTCTGGAGTTGCCCGCGGTGAGAGGCGGCGAGCTGGTGTGGGCTTGATTATAGCTCCCCAGCTCAGCCGCCATGTGTTGGAGTTTACCCCAGTGAACGAGAGGGTCGCTTCCCTGCGCCTTCGGGTCGGGGATAGGTCTCTCACTGTTGTCTTGGCTTATGGGCCGAACAGCAGTGTAGAGTACCCGACCTTCTTCTGGGAGGGGTACTGGAGAGTGCTCCAACCGGGGACTCCGTTGTTTTACTGGGGGACTTCAACGCTCACGTGGGCAGCGACAGTGTTACCTGGAGGGGTGTGATTGGGAGGAACGGCCTCCCTGATCTGAACCCGAGTGGTGTTTTGTTACTGGACTTATGTGCTGGTCACAGTTTGTCCATAACAAACACCTTGTTCAAGCATAAGGGTGTCCATATGTGCACGTGGCACCAGGACACCCTAGGCCGGAGGTCAATGATCGACTTTGTGGTCCTGTCATCTGACCTCCAGCCGTATGTCTTGGACACTCGGGTGAAGAGAGGGGCTGAGCTGTCAACCTATCACCACCTGGTGGTGAGTTGGATCCGCTGGCAGGCTGGCAGACCCAAACGTATTGTGAGGGTCTGCTGGGAAAGTCTGGCGGAACCCTCTGTCAGGGAGGTCTTCAACTCCCACCTCCGGGAGAGCTTTAACCAGATCCCGAGGGAGGCTGGGGACATTGAGTCCAAATGGACCATGTTCTCCACTTCCATTGTTGACGCGGCTGTCCGGAGCTGTGGCCGTAAGGTCTCTGGTGCCTGTCGTGGCGGCAATCCCCGAACTCCAGAAGTAAGGGATGCTGTCAAGCTGAAGAAGGAGTCCTATCGAGCCTGGTTGGCCGGGGGGTCTCCTGTGGCAGCTGACGGGTACTGGCAGGCCAAGCGAGCGGCAGCACGGGCAGAAGCAAAAACTCGGGTCTGGGAAAAGTTCGGGGAGGCCATGGAGGAGGACTATCGGTCGGCCTCGAGGAAATTCTGGCAAACCATCCGGCGCCTCAGGAGGGGGAAGCAGTCCTCCACCAACACTGTTTACAGTGGAGGTGGGGAGCTGTTGACCTCAACTGGGGACATTGTCGGGCGGTGGAAGGAATACTTCGAGGATCTCCTCAATCCCACTGACACGCCTTCCATAGAGGTAGCAGATACTGGGGTCTCAGAGGTGGATTCATTCATTACCCAAGCCGAAGTCACTGAGGTAGTTGGGAAGCTCCTCAGTGGCAAAGCACCGGGGGTGGATGAGATTCGCCCTGAGTACCTCAAGTCTCTGGATGTTGTGGGGCTGTCTTGGTTGACCCGTCTCTGCAACATCGCGTGGCAGTCGGGGACAGTGCCTCTGGACCTATTCAAAAAGGGGGACCGGAGGGTGTGCTCCAACTATCGGGGATCACACTCCTCAGCCTCCCTGGGAAAGTCTATTCCAGAGTACTGGAGAGGAGAATTCGGCCGATAGTCGAAACCTCGGATTCAGGAGGAACAATGCGGTTTTCGTCCGGGCCGCGGAACACTGTACCAGCTCTATACCCTCCGCAGGGTGCTCGAGGGTTCATGGGAGTTTGCCCAACCAGTCCACATGTGTTTTGTGGATCTGGAGAAAGCATTCGACCGTGTCCCTCGTGGCATTCTGTGGGAGGTGTTCCGGGAGTACTGGGTCGGAGGCCCTCTGTTAAGGGCTGTACGGTCCCTGTATGACCGGAGCAGGAGCCTGGTTCGCATTGCCGGCACTAAGTCAGACTTGTTCCCAGTGCATCTTGGACTCCGGCAGGGCTGCCCTCTGTCACCGGTTCTGTTCATTATTTTTATGGACAGAATTTCTAGGCACAGCCACGGGCCGGAGGGGATCTGGTTCGGAACCACTGGATTTCATCTCTGCTTTTCGCAGATGATGTGGTCTTGTTGGCTCCTTCGAGCCAGGACCTCCAGCATGTCCTGGGGTGGTTTGCAGCCGAGTGTGAAGCGGCTGGGATGAGAATCAGCACCTCCAAGTCCGAGGCCATGGTTCTCGACTGGAAAAAGGTGGCCTGCTCCCTCCAGGTTGGGGGAGAGTTCCTGCCTCAAGTGGAGGAGTTTAAGTATCTTGGGGTCTTGTTCACGAGTGAGGGAAGGATGGAGCGTGAGATTGACAGGCGGATCGGTGCAGCGGCCGCAGTAATGCGGTCGTTGTACCGGTCTGTTGTGGTGAAGAGAGAGCTGAGCCGAAAGGCGAAGCTCTAGATTTACCGGTCAATCTACGTTCCTGCCCTCACCTATGGTCATGAACTTTGGGTCATGACCGAAAGAATAAGATCCCGGATACAAGCGGTCGAAATGAGCTTCCTCCGCAGGGTGGCGGGGCGCTCCCTTAGAGATAGGGTGAGGAGCTCTGTCATCCCGGAGGAGCTCGGAGTAGAGCCGCTGCTCCTCCACATCGAGAGGAGCCAGCTGAGGTGGCTCGGGCATCTGTTTCGGATGCCCCCGGGACACCTCCCTCGGGAGGTGTTCCTGGCATGTCCCACCAGGAGGAGACCCCGAGGAAGACCCAGGACACGCTGGTGTGACTATGTCACCCAGCTGGCCTGGGAACGCCTTGGGATCCTCCCGGAAGAGCTGGAAGAAGTGTCCTGGGAGAGGGAAGTCTGGGTGTCCCTGCTCAGGCAGCTGCCCCCGCGACCCGGCCCCGGATAAGCAGACGAAAATGGATGGATGGATGGATGTATATATATATATATATATATATATCACCCAGGGTGACCAATAGAGTGACAGATTTGCCAGAGAACAAAGAATATATACACAGACACCAACGATGGAATGAAGAACAGGTGGAGTGAGGCGGGAAAAGGACAGGTGAGGTAATGAACGGAAAAACACTGAGAGAGAAAAATACACAGGAGGAACTGAAAAGCAAGAAGTGACACAAGAGGGCATAATATCAAAATAATGCCTGGTCTGTAAATATGTAACATGAATCTGTGGCTTTTCTTTCACAATCTTAATATTGCACCTTGGTTAACATTTCTGACTGAAAAACCAGCCAGCAGCCGTAATGAAGACTAAAGCATGTTTGTTGATGAAAAGGAACTTACCATCGGACAGTAACAAAATGTTCCCCTGTCAGATCTGTTGTCATAACTGTGCCACAGTAGTCACATACGTAAGGCACATAAGGATTCATAAAAACACACCTAATTTAACTTTTAAATGTGTTGCAGTCAGACTTTTCAAAACTTTTCAAAGATTAAGTGTCACACAGACATAGCAAACGTGTAGTTAGACATACTTTTTCTGGTGTTGAACTAACATGTCATGTTGATTTCTGCAGTGCAAGGTGTGAGGCTGATGGCATTTTACACTCATTTCTAAGATTATTAGAGAGGGAGAGTTATAAGGAGAGTTAAGTAGACCTTTGGCCAAATGTCTGCAGTGATGCTGATATAGCTTATTAGTTTTGTGCCCTTATTCTTTTTTTGTTTGTTTGTTTTTTAGAAATTGAGACAGTGTCTGTGGTCGGTGTCTGGGTCTTTATCACCATCATTATGCAATACGCCTAATTCTAGGTTTTTATTTGGTGTGATATTTTTGACTTCAAAGAAATAAAATCTTGAATACTTACATGCAGTGTCTGTGTGAGTGTATGAAATTGTTTGTGAAAAATTGACTGTGATGCAAGAGGGCGCCGGCTAAGATCTTGCCTAGGGCACCACATTGCTTAGGGCCGGCATTGATTCCTACCTCGTGTTCAAATATAGGCTTTGTGCTCCAACAAGCTTTCAGCTGTCCTTATGGATAAAGACACATTGGTCAAAAGCACTCCTCTGAGTGGAGTCAAACAGCCACCAATTAAAAGGAGACATCTGTCAGGCTTCCATAGTCGCATTCAGCTCGATGAAACTGCCCCTCAGCTTCAATGATAACTGAACAGAGGCAGGAGCCAAGTGAACATAAGGCTCCCACATGTCAGTGTAGCAAAAAGGCTTCATGCATATTCGGTTGAATAAAAACATAAATAACCCCATTCCTTCATTTTGAGAAGATTTGAAAAGGGATGATCTGAAATTAAATTTAGGGCAAAACATCTTAGAAGATGATTTCAACTTTTTTTCCTGAGGGTCTGTACACTGCTATAAAGATTACATACATACACATTAATGCTCCCCAGAGGATGAACCCTATGGCTTTTGGTGCCTATAGCACTTGGAGCTCTTGCACCACCCACATCACATCTCACAAGATTGTTGAACACAATGAAACATGCTGATTGGAATTACAAATGCAAAGCACATTTATAATGCCCTGAAGATCATAGGTGAAGTGCTGCCGGAGCGCTGTCCTGCCACCTCCAAGTGAGGAAATGAAATGTTCACAGTTTGCACAAATCAGTTGAATGTTAAACTATGAGAGTGATGAAATGTATTCTCTCTGTGTTAGGGCTGAGTGTCTGCAGGCGGGTTTCCAAGAAAGGGTCTACTGAGTGCTTGTCTGGGGTTGAGACTGAGGCCTGGGCTGGTAGCCGGGCTGCGGCTGGCGCACTGCCAGCTAGCTGGGATTCGCTGCTGTTTAGTTTCACCGATAGAGCCCCTTCAAGCTTCTCAACCTCTAAAATGAGTTATGCGGCACCTGGAGCTTCCCGCAACCAGGGTCCCATAGATAGAATATAACGTCTCTAGCGTACCCCCCCTGCCACTTAACACAAGCCCCAAATCTTTACATAAATCCACAAACTGTGTGTAAAGGTCTGCTGGGTCCATATTGATCAGTTCGTTCTGTTATGGTTTTAGCAAGGTGAGGACCCAAATGCAGACACACACAGGAGGCAGGAAATGGGGGAACAAAAAGCGAGCTTCATTCTACAAAAGCTGAATGAATACAAAAAACAAGTGATCCAGAATACAGAATTGCTAGAAGCAAGAGACCAAAACCAGAAACATACCAAACGGAAGACACAAGGAGACACTGTAGGAACAACTGACCAAGACAGAGGAACATGGAACAAGACAGACAGACGGAACAAACTGACCAGGACTTCAGGGAGAACAAAGCATATATACACAGACACACCAACGATGGTATGAAGAAAAAAAAACACTGAGAGAGAAAAATACACAGGAGGAACTGAAAAGCAAGAAGTGACGCAAGAGGGCATAATATCAAAATAAAACAGAAAACACAAGAACAAGAAGACACTGAATTATACCGATACCAGGCTTTACACCAGGTTCAGGTTCAAGGTGAAAGCTAAGCTTGATGAAAAAATATCCCCATGGTAAGTCATCAATTTTGAAGAAAGGTAGATAAAATATAAATAATAAATAAATAAAAATAAATAAAAAAACATAAAATTAGACAATTATGGGATTAAAAACTAAAATGAGATTAAAGTCAGAGGTATGGCTTAAAGTCAAAATTAAGGTACAAGTCATAATTATAAGGTAAAATGTCAACATTAAACTCATCATTTTGAATTTTTCCCTCATTTTTCTTTTTTTTTCTTTTACCATGGGAATGTATATGTTTGTTTGTTTGTTTGTTTGTTTGGCTTAGTTATCATGAATGTTTTGTCTTTGACTGGTAGATTGGCTTCCATAAGAGGGTCAGACAGATGGGAGGAGGTCAGGGATGAATTGTTATCTACATAATGTAACTCAAGATACGTACGCAATATATGAACGCTCTAAACTGAAGTTAGAAAAGTAATGGGTTTAAGAAACATTGTGGTTGTGCTTAAATTGCTAAGTAGTAACCTTAAGTTAACCCTAACCAAATCGTTTTGTTGCCTAAACCCAACGAAACTGCAAGTGTATGAAGGTCCACTTGTTCTTTGTAATACTGATGTAAATTTCACATTTGCAGCTCATAACTGATGCACTTACAGCATATCACTGTAATGATTACATGATTTTCAAAATAAGAACAATAGCTGTCCGGTCTGCGTCGTGCTGTCCCTTTAAGCAGTCAGTATGGCTATGATTGGACTGATGAGTGTGTGTGTTTCAGTCTGTGCTGCTGTGTGTCATGCTCCAGTGGGGCTCCAGCTCAGCAGGTATACAGCTCCAGCGCAGACCCTCCAGTCCAGCCTGATAGCATGCATTGTCTGCTCACACTCTGACCTGCATACACTTTGAAAAACCCTGTCACGAACACACACACACAGAGCCAGCATGAGTACAGTATCTGAGCCTTTGGTTGGCAGCTGCAGGTCTCTGTCTGCAGCCAAGAGACACAAAAGTATCAGGAAGAACTCCAGGAGGATTTATTCAGCCTACCAGGACCACCAGCAGGGGTGAGTGTGCTCACTCTTTCTATTTGATCAATGTTACATTTATCAGGATATCTGAGCAGACACTTTCTTTCAGTGTCTCTGTGTATCAGTCTGTTTCTCTCACACTTTGTGGCTGTCATCTTTCTCACATTACGTCCTGTAGTTAGACAATTTGTCATTTACTATCAATCATCTGGGAAAACTACAAATACTTTCCTGTGTGCTTGGTTACACTTGACTTCAATCTTGACCAATTTGTCATCTTTGTGAATTTAGTCTGAGCTCATTAACTGGTTATTAAAGAGTTTGGCTGTGTAAATCGATACATTGATCAGTTTTAAATAAATGAATGCTTTAAAAAAGAAAGGTAGTGTATCTGCATGAATACCCAGTTTGTTATGCCATCAATCATTTGGTTCAATTTAGATAATAGCTAAATGATAATTAAGGCCATATGTCATGAAAGTTAACCCAGTGATTGTTTGAATGTGGAAACGTTAGAAGAAAACACATTGTAAACAAATTGTAATGGTTATGTAGTTGAGTTATGGCATGCAATAGAGGAAATGCATGTATCTCATGTACTTACAGATGAAGTACTCTTAAAGTTGCATCCAAATGAAAACTTGATTGACTTTTATCAAAAGGATATATAACACTATATCAAAAATGTGTCTCAGTGATCTTATTCAAGTATTTTATACATGTATCAGACTGAATCTTCTCAAAGGTTAGCCATCTGCTTCACAACTCAGTTTTATTCTTCACAATGGAATAGATACATGGACTTTTTCTAAAATGTAGACGCAGCCTTTCTAGGTCAGAATGTTATAGCAATGTAATGGTTTATTTACTGTAAATGTAATTATTATTTTAATTAGTGATAAGTTAACAAGAGCTCTAGACATTTCTTTCTGAAAGAAATATATGACCAAACTCACATATTACTTATGTTATGCCTGACAGGGTGAGGGATGGTGGAATGTAATTGTTATATGATGGTGTTTTTTTAACACATGATCTAGTCCAATGTTCTTCAAATTCTGCTGTTAATCTTTCATCCCTGTGCATGCATCCTTTTATGTCTCCAAATCCTCAGCTATGCTTACTGGGCACTACAGGATGAGACATTCACAATTCACATGACAAAATATTGATCAGCACTTTTGGCTGTTTTTTCTTCTTTCAACAGAATCAACATTTATTTTGTTTGCATCGTTTCTGAATGCATGCTATTTCAAGGGAGAGACTTACATGTGATTCTGCCCTGTCTTATAAGATTAATTGTAAAATAAATGAATAAAGATATAGCCGCAAGCGGCAATCCGCGGGTTCTAACCCCTTTCGCCCCAAACCGGCCACCCTAACCCCCTTTCCCCGCAGTCGATGACATCGGCCGCAGTGTTCCTCAAAGCTCTGCGCAACACATAACCATGATAAGCCCCAGATTTCTCCAAATTGGGTTTTCAGCTACATGCTAATGGCATTTATAGCGCCCCCTATAGGTTGAGCTCACCATGCTTTAGTAGACAGATTACCAGTCCTGTTGTGAACCTACCCACCAAGTTTTGTGATGATAGGGCAAAGTGTGTGGGAATTATGGGTTGGGTTAGGGCCAATTTTCAATTAGGGGCCAATAATTCCTAAGCCCCGGCCATTGCGAAAATACATTGGTCCGTGGCGGCCATGTTTTTCGACCAATCTGGCTCATTTAGAGTAGAAATATGTCTTTCCATCACCCAAAGCTGCATACCAAATTTGGTGTTGATAGAGTCAATCTTTCAAAAGTTCTGTTCATTTTACTGTTTTTCACATTATGCAAATTAGCAAACAATCTGTAATAGCGGCTTTTGCAGTGCAAGAGGCTTTTTTGTAGAGGACTATCAGGAGGACATCTATGAAAATTTCAAGTCAATAGCACTTATGGCTTCGCAGGGAGAGCCTTTCGAAGTTCACACCCTGTGTTATAGCGCCCCCATCTGACGGATTGGGATGAAATTTTTGGAGCAGCAATCAACATGGCACTCAAGATATTAGTTAATACTCGCCCCTACAGCATGCATACCAAATTTGGTGGAATTCCGT
Organism: Diplodus sargus; assembly: GCA_903131615.1. Taxonomy (NCBI): domain Eukaryota; kingdom Metazoa; phylum Chordata; class Actinopteri; order Spariformes; family Sparidae; genus Diplodus; species Diplodus sargus. The sequence continues at coordinate 1,575,552 of CAEMYA010000684.1, read as the reverse complement.
CCAATGGTATTTGAGATATACGCATGTGTAGCATTTATAGCGCCCCCTATAGGTTGAGCTCAACAAGCTTTGGTTGGCGGATTCCCAGTACAGTTGTGAACCTACCCACCAAGTTTTGTGATGATAGGGCAAAGGGTGTGGGAGTTATGGTCAATCATGTCTAAGCCCCGCCCATTGCGACAATACATTGGTCTGTGGCGGCCATGTTTTTTGACTAATCTGGCTCATTTATAGTAGAAATGTGTCCTGTCATCCCCCGAAGCCATATACCAAATTTGGTATCGATAGAGTCAATCTTTCAAAAGTTCTATTCATTTTACTGTTTTTCACATTATGCTAATTAGCAAAACATCTAAGTAGGCGGAGCTTCATGGTCCAAGGGGCTTTTTTGTAGAACACATGGAGCTGGACTTGTGTGTCAAATTTCAAGTCAATCGGACTTACGGTGTGAGGGGCGTGGCCTTCCCAAAAACGCATTTTCAAGCCTTCGTTACAGCGCCACCATCTGGCGGACTGGGCTCATATTTTAATAAAAGTTGATGCACATCATTTCCAATCATTGAGCCAAGTTTCAAGTTTCTGGCCCATTCCGGTTTATTATTTTTTTGGGTTGTCTGCCGCTTGAGCTCAAATTCCCGTGAGCTGGAATGGGCCAGAAACTTGAAACTTGGTCCAATGATCACAATAATAAACTACCCCTTCGGGGTTAGAACCCTAATAATAAAAGTAAAGGCATGTCTTTAGATAACTTCTCATCAAGGTCTGACGATGATACTGACTGACTGTGAAGTCTGTAGCGTTAAATCTGTAGGAGGAGTTCATTAAAATACAAAGCATGTATGGCATGTATGAGTCGGGGATTCCAGCAGGCGGCATTGTAGAGTACCCTGGCCATGCCCACACCCATTGGCGTTGGATTATCAAATTTTTCACCAGATGTTGCGTACAATCCAAGTTTGGTGAGTTTTGGGGTATGTTCAGGCCTCCAAAACTGCGATCAATGTGCAGAATACTAAGAATAATCCCAACAGATTCAATAGGTCCTCGCACTGGTCAGTGCCCAGGTCCTTATTATATCCTACAGCTATTGGGTGCACATACAAAGGTGCCGTTTCCCTAGGCCTGTTCCTGAAACTGATGTTTATATAAAACTAGTTTGCAACAGCAGCTGCATTGAGACCAAAATACATTTTCCATTAACAAAATGAGGAAATGTTAATTAACATACACGCCAAGTGACAAAAATGTTAATACTGAATAGCGAAATGTTCACGGACAATGTATTTATTTTTTTTCCTGCCAAACTTTAGATGGTCGTGCGTTGGCACTTGCGGGGCTTGGTTAAGGTTAGGAAAAGCTCATGGTCTGTTTTAATATAGATAAATTCATAAGTGACATATGATAAGGCCATTGGTATACAAGTGAATCCTGGACCTTAGTGTGACAGTCCTCTATTTTGTACACCTGCCATCCACCAGAGTAGTATATTTCATCCACACATTATTTCATCCAAGACTTATATGTGAACACACTGAGGGCTCGTTTACGTTGTTCAGCACATCATAATTCAGAAATTAATTAAGTTGTATACAAACATAATTTGGAAATAGGGTTTATTTTGCCATAGAGGGTAGATGTCCTGTCTTACTGTCAAGTCTTTGTAAATATGTGTTTATACACACACACACACACACACACACACACATATACATTATATATGTATATATATATATATATCTATATATATATATATCTATATATATATATATCTATATATAGATATATATATATATATATCTATATATATATATATATATATAAACATCATCAGCAGCAGGTGGATGTTTTTAAAAACGTTAGCTCCGTTATATAATTCAGTTCAACATTGAACTATGAATTGAACTATGAACTGTTGGTAAACGAAAATGTTGACTGTGACTGTAAATAGGGTTTTAGAGAAAAGCTTTCTCCGTCCAGATGAATGATTTGGCACAGTTTCTGAAATATTGTCTGTTCATACAACACACTTAAATATGCATACGTCATGGCCCCTGGGCACGCAGGTGTCATAAACAGGAGCTTAGCTACACCGAATATTATGAATGAGACAGGGAATCGTGACTGCTCTTTACAGAGTGCTCTCAGATAATTTGTCAGTAAAACATTGAAAGCAGCTGTTTTCATCTCTTTTCTATCAATGTATTATCAATGTCAATTTATGTCCTCACAAATATACGTCAAACAATATAACATAATTTCTGTCATTGTGAACTCGGAGTGTCCATGATGTAAGGGATAATGCCCGACGAGGTGTCCATTATCAGGAATTACAGTTTTTCTTGATTGTTTACACACAAAAATTGGTACTTGAGACACAATGACCACAACATGTAACTCATGCACCAACCCCCTGAACCAATTCTGCAAAACTACAAGCACAATTCCTGCTTT
>CAEMYA010000684.1:1477970-1572204 GCA_903131615.1 Diplodus sargus | reverse complement strand
CATTTTGCAGGAGAATTGAGGGGTTTTGCCCATTGTGTGTGTGATTTTTGATTTGTGTGTAGAGTTCTGAGAGTAAGAGGTATGCTTTCAGAAAATGTGTGTAAACAATCGGGAAAAACTGTAATGGACAACGCGGAGGCAACCGTCCTCCGCGTCGTCCATTAATTCCTGATAATGGACACCTCGAAGGGCATTATCCCGCTTATACCATGGTCACTTGCCAAATAAAAGAAATTAAGACCAATAATTTATACTTTCATGCGTTTAACAGTCAAAATATTAAGTTTTTCACAAGCCATAACTAAGTTTCCCTGGTAACGCCTGAGGGTTTGACTAATACCTGGAACGATCATTACTCTCCCGTAAGGTTCTTATGCAACGGAAACATTGGTCACTCCTCTAGTAAATAGGACAGACCATAGATACGACTTGGCAACGGGAGATATTCTAGTCCGCTGAGCGATGAGCCAGAAAGCTAACGCTATGCTAGCAAGATTCAAAGTCAATAACATTGCGTACGGTTGACAAACAGTAAATATCATTTGACAGTTTGCTAACAAGACCAGCTAGCTAGCTAGAGTCATGTCATTGTCCCCAAATCAATACCATGATTTTCACGAACAAATGACCGGCCGTGTGTAACGTTACTGTGGCCGCAGCCCGAAGTAGAGAGCTGAACAGCGAACGGGTTGTGAGATTACTTGCGTGTCAGTAAGTTTAGAGGGGAAATGTACTTTCTGCAGCTTGTGTGTTACAGTTGCCACCTTGTGGTGTTCAGAGGATAAGGCACTGAAGGACTGACGTGCTGCACTCAGTGCTGGAAATAAAATATTCAGATTTGATATGCCAGCTAGCGCAATGATTGAACGGTAAACAGACAATTTGACTGGAACTACTTAGTAGGTGTCCGTATATCAGGGGTTAATGGACACCCTTCAGCCAATCAGAATCGAGTATTCCCCCAGACCATGGTATAAAATGTGTTATGATATTGAAGTATTTGAGACATTTACTTTAATTTAGTTTGCTTTTTATCAAATAAAATGTAAAGGTGAGTCCCCCCTCACATCCCCTCCCACTACATTTTTATACAGTCTCTGAGTTGACAATTTATTTATCTTTACGATGTAACAGCTCAAGCCATTATTCATTGTGCCCCTGTGTCTTATCCTACAGCTCCTCTGATGATGAGGATAAAGAGGATGAGCGGGTGGACAGCAATGACCCAGAAGAGATGTTCCAGAACATTCAGTACCAGAAAGAGATCATTGCCAACATTCGGACCAGACCGTGGCCTATGAGACGCAAGCTTAAAGTCCTAAAGTACCCCACTGTTTGTTTTTTCCCTCTGTAACTGTGGAGTGCTGGTTTACCCTGCCCCTCCACACACACACGCGCGCACACACACACACGCACACACACACACACACACACACTTTATAGTTGAGATAGGCTACTTTTTTTAATGAAAGTGCCCTGCAAATAAATATGTCACTGACTTTACAGTGAGTGTGTTCAAACCTCAGCAGCTCCCCCACCAACACACAGTGACACCCTGATTGGTTTCCTATATGGTTAGGTTGAGAAGGCATTTTTGTTAGGAAAAAAATTTAAATGTCCTGTCTCACCTATAAAGGTCAACTGTGTAAGATTTAGGGATTTATATGCAAAAACGCAATACAACATTCATAATTAAGTTTTCATTCTTCTGCAATCACCTTAAAGCCCCTGTACGGAGTTTTTAACTGGATATGCAAAAGTCTCTGGTTTCTGCTGATGTGTCTCTGTTACCTACAACAGCAAATGAGCCCATCAGTGTGAAGATACGCTATTTCTAAGTAGTCTAATTCTATACCTCTGAAAGGCATTGGTCAGGTCGGACCACTGACAAATCGATTTACGGCAGTCAGACCGGAACTGACGACACTCAGGACCATAGATGTGGGAAGATATGGCATAGCTGTTTTGTTGCTACGCTAGCCAGTGCTAACCGAGCTAAACCTTTTGTCATGGCTGATAATGAGCCAAAGAAGAGAAAAAGAATTTGAACCGAAGACCAACGAAAGGCCAAGAGGGAATCTGATCGAGCTAGGGCTAAAACACGGATAAACATTGGCGATTCCTTCGAGAGATAGAGAGAGTTGTGGGGCTTGAAGGGATTCAAGTCGGATCCAGAATTTGCCCGATTCCTCCTAGACAGGTATGTAAATTTTATTTCATTCATGAAATGTAATGCGGGACGTATTTTACAGCAATACATGAATGTATGTTGTTACAGCAAAGCTGGCTAACGTTACCACTAGATTAGCTCTAGATACTACACTCGTAAAAACAACAACAAACGTCTTAGATCACGCATCCATTTCAGCTGTGTGTATGCCCCAGACAAGCAGACCTGCAACAATGCATAACCCGGTAATATCCTCTGTCATTATAAATGATTCAGTTTCTTACTTAGAACAAAACATCCATCACAATCACTGCGACTTTGCTGTAACGCTAGCTCTGTAGCACTGTGGGTAATATATATAGCTGGGAAATTGCAGTGCAACAGCAGCATTACACACAGCGACAATAGCAACATAAAGGGAAAAAAAAAGTTTTCAAAGCAAGTCCCGTCTTCTTTCCGACGTTTCCAAAACAAATCTACAGGCGCTGGCCAGACAAACGTCTTCACGACAGTGGGCGCTAGGGCTAATGGGAAATGCAGTCTTCATTCCGGCAAAACACCACCGCTTTCGTCCACCGTCCACCAAAATCAACACTAAATGAAAAGTCTGTCCAGGGGCTTTAAACTAAGAATAGTTGTGTGTTTGTTACCTTAGAATGAGCCTTTATATCTATAGAGTAAGGTCCTCACTTCCTCCGCCTTACAGTTTTTTCCAATTGCTAAAACACAATTTTGCAAACTAGTCTGGTTTTATCAAAATACTTAACACAATTCACAAACCAAACACCCAAACTGTAAAACACCTCATATATCCTGCAAAATGAAGCACTGTAACCAAAACTACATATAGCATCATCAAAATCAAACTTTTTCACCAAATGGCACACACTTCATACATATTACCAGATTTTTGTCTAACCAACTACACACTGTTGGGCATGATGAAAAGCACTCTCATCTTTAGTATGCTTTGCTATAATACTAACATAGTTCAAAATGTAGAATTCTTCAGATTGTTCACATGCACAGAAATACACTCACATGCTGCTGAAACGTGTATTTATTTATTTTTCACCAAACAAGTCAGTGCAACATATGCACAGCAGATGTATTTACATTGGAGTGAAAACAAATATGCTCACAAAATGAAAATTGCAGAAAAAAATGCAACAAAGGTTGATGACATGATCAGCTAAAGTTGCTCTGATTCCATTTGAAAGTTGTTGTCTTCTTTGTCCTTAAGCTCCTCTACCAGCTCTACCTCTCACTCTTCCTTCCCCTCTCATTCTCACCCTCCCTCTTCCTCTTCCTCTCTCTGCAACGTCTTCCATTGTTGTTGTAAAAAAAAGGTGCTCATCTGTGGTCTTTTAGTGCTTACTTCCTGATTGAAGTGGTAACAGTTAACAATTGTTTGGCAGGTGACACATATAGTGGCAGATGAGCTCATGTAGTGTTAACTTAAATGTCAGTGTTTTGAAATGGCAAACATGTGACTTTATGTCCGATTGTTGTGTCTTATGCAGAGAACCGTGTTCAGTGCATATAAAAATTTGAATTGCAAAATGTGTGTAAAGTAGAAAATGTGTTTAAAGTTTTGGAGACTTGAGAAGAGGTTTAATCTCTGTGTGTTAGTTTGTGCTATGGATGTCATTTTAGTGTGTTAGCAATTGGGAAAACTGTAATAATTACTACGGCCACGAGAGGTTGGCCCCTAACTAGAAACGTCAATATCAATATGGGTTATAATAAGCTGTTTTCACAACCAAATGGTCGTTTTCTGATAAGGACGGGATGCAGAAAACATAATCTGTGTTACTTTTCTCTCAAAACATATTTGATGTTGTATATGAGTAATACAAGAAGGAAATGTTGAGTTTTGAAACTTTGATGATTGTTGATTGATTGTATAAATAGTGATTGATTCATTATTTCTTCCCTCTATTTTACTGCTATCTCCTACTTATAGTTATCTTTTTATACTTTAATTTCCAGTCACATGAAACCATTTGCTATGGTTTACCTTGCTACCATTTATCACAAACAGCTGATGACATTCTTCTATGACCTTGTGGAGGTCCACATTTTTAAAGAAGCTTATTCCTGTGTTGTGATCAGACACAAAACTGTGTAGGCTGTGTTGTAACAGCCAGCTAAATATCATTAGACTAGTAGATAGGGAACAGGCTGAGACAGGGAGAACCCAAGTAGATAGAGAGCTTCTAAGATGTGCTGAGTATGTGCCATAGATAACAGGTTTTATACGGGCAGTTTGTTATTACCGCAGAGGTTTTATTACCATCATCAGGGAGGGGATGCAAGTCTGCGTTTTTACACCCTCTTTAATCTCAGGCTGAATGTCTGTGATTACTCCTGCTGCAATAACAGCTTGTATTTCACATCACAAATCAGGGATTTTCGGACTAATTCTAGTTAGAGTTATTGTAATTTGAATCTAATCTCAACTCTCAGCTCAACTAATGGCGTGACATCACAGAATGAATCCATGTATATTCCATTATTGCAAAGTAAAGTACAATCTACAGTTATCCACTGGAGAGTGTTAAATGCACGTAAAGTCTCTTCACTGACATGGCTCATAGCTCTCTGAATTGTCTCCATTGCTGTGACAGGATGAGCTGGTTTCACTCTCTTATAGACTGTATATATATATATATATATATATACACATACACACACACACACACACACACACATGGTACAACTAGAATGTTCTACAAAACATAGTGTTGTAAGGGAATGATTGGAAGACATTTAGGCTATGGGTCCTGTCTCCTGTTGGCATTTGGCCACAGCAACTCATCCACATCACAGGCAATGTCCTCCCTTGCCAAGCAACGGGGGAAATATCGCCTTGCATGCCGTACCAATCTGTACCCTGTATGGACCTCACCTCAATGTCGCCACATGCCTCTTCTATGGCTTGTAGAAGAGGCATGCGGGCATGTGGCTGATGGTCATAAACTTTCCAGCGCCATGCTGAAAAAAACTCCTCAACTGGATTCAAAAATGGGGTGTATGGGCTGCGCAGGTAGTCAAGTGGTTAGAGAGCATGCCATGTACGCAGTGGACCCTGGTTTGAATCCAGCCAGAGGACCTTTACTGCATGTCACACCACCTCTTTCTCTCCCCTTTCCTGTCTATCCACTGTCAAATAAAGCTGCTAAGCCTCAAAAAAATCTTTAAAAAGTTGAGAGCAATAAATCTATTATGGTTGGTGAACCAGTCTCGGACCAGAGCAGCCCGATGGAAACTGAGATTATTCCAGACAACAACAAACTGGGGCTGCTCTGACCGTCCTGGACTACTGTGTCATGAAGTGTGTCCAGAGAGTGAATAATGAGGGCTGTGTTGTAGGGACCGAGGATGGAGTTGTGATGCATTGTCACTGTTGCCTGCTCCCCTTCTTCGTCCTCTTCCTCGTCCTGCTGCTGCTCTTACTCTCCCTCTTCCTCTTTCTGCCTCCACGTTTCCAAAGTTGGCACAAAGGAGCTGAGCTCACATTAGGTGTATTTGTAGTGCTATGGCTTAGACTGATTGGTCTACAATTAGATTTTAAATGTTTTCATGTGTGTGAGTCTGTGTGCTTTTCCAATTTTAGTTGTTTTTTTAATTTTATTTTAAATAGATGTGTTTTCCCAATGACTGCATGAGCTTTCATTTTTGAACAATGTGTATTATGTAAAAAACAGTGTGTAGTGTTTTGCAAGAAGTGTGTTGGATAATTTCAAACACAGTGCAAAGCATATATTGTGTTTGCAGGATTGGTGCTTTTGTTTAGGGCATGGTCACCAAAGTTAGAGGTTGTGATGCTTTGGGCATAGCAACCACTTTTAGTGTTTCAGCATTAGGCAAAAACTATATTTTTCTACATTGTAGATTCAATACTGAGGACATCAAAACTATGAAGGAACACATATGGAATTATGTAGTAAACCAAAAGTGTTGAATAAGCCAGAATATGTTTTATATGTTATATTTTTCAAAGACAAAGAAGACACTTTTGTGTTGATGACAGCTTTACACACTCTTGGCATTCTCTCAATCAGTCACCTGGAATGGCTATTTGTGCCTTAGGTGTGCCTTGTCAAGAGTTAAATTGTGGAATTGCTTGCCTTCTTAATTTGTTTGAGACCATCAGTTGAGCTCTCAACGGGTTGGGCCGCCCTGACAAACCCGACCGGACCCACAGGTTCGGGCCGGGTTTTGGCCGAAAAAATACGCAAATGAGCTGGGTCGGGCCGGGCCTCGGGCTTCCTTTTTTATAAAACACATTTTTTGCAGCGGGAGCGGGTGCTGCTGCTGACGTTGACGCAGCACCTGTCTCCTGGCTCGCGTCACCTTTCCGTCTGCTGTCTGTCTGATCATGATAACAAGTGTATGAGGAAAACAATGCAGGCACGCGGGGGGTCGGGTTCGGGCCGGGTTAAGGCAGACAATTCATGCTGGTGAGTCGGGCTGTGTCAGGTTCGGGCTTAAAAACCTGTGGGCCGGGTCGGGTCGGGTTGTAATTTTCAGGCCCGTTGAGAACTCTATCAGTTGTATTGTGCAGAGGTCGGATTGGTACACAGTTCAATACAGTGAATAGCACTATTCGACTACTGTTCTACTCAATATCATGGCAAGAACCACTCAGCTAAGTAAAGAGAAACAGCAGTCCATCCATTAAGACATCTCAAACACATGATGAAACTGGCTCTCATGAGTACCTCATGAGTAGGAAAGGAAGACCAAGAGTTACCTCTGCTGCTGAGGAATAATTCATTAGATTTATAGACACAGAACCTGCAAATTAACAGCACCTCAGATTAGAGCCCAGATGAATGCCAAGGAATGGTCATTAGACCAGTGGAAATCTGTGCCTTGGTCTGGTGAGATCTTTGGTTCCACCTGCCGTGTCTTTGTGTGATGCAGAAAAGGTGAACGGATGGTCTCTACATGCATGGTTCCCACTGTGAAGCATGGAGGAGGAGGTGTGATGGTGTGGGGGGGCTTTGTTGGTGACACTATTGGGGATTTATTCAAAATTGACGGCACACTAAACCAGCATGGCTACCACAGCATCTTGCAGCAACATGCCGTCCCATCCGGTTTGCGTTTAGTTGGACCATCATTTATTTTTCAACAGGACAATGACCCCAAACACGCCACCAGGCTGTGTAAGGGCTGTTTGACCAAGAAGGAGAGTGATGGAGTGCTGCGCCAGATGACCTGGCCTCCACAGTCACCTGGCCTAAACCCAATCCAGATGGTTTGGGATGAGATGGACAAAAGTGAAGGCAAAAGGGCCAATAAGTGCTCAGCATCTCTGGGAACTCCTTCAAGACTGTTGGAAAACCAGTTCAGGTGACGACCTCTTGAAGCTCATCGAGAGAATGCTAAGAGTGTGCAAAGCAGTAATGAAAGCAAAGGGTGGCTATTTTGAAGAATCTAAAATATAAAACATATTCTGCTGTGTTGAACACTTTTTGTTTACTACATTATTCCACACGTTCCTTCACAGTTTTGATGTCTTCAGTATTAATCTACATTGTAGAAAATGCAAAAAAATAAAGAAAGACCATTGACTGAGAAGGTGTGTCCAAACTTTTGAATGGTAGTGTACAATGATTAAAAAAAAAAAAAAAAAAAAAAAAAAGTATGGAATTATATAATTCTTCATAATTTAAACGTTTTTTTCTGAATCTGACTCCGGGCCAGAATCTCCAGTAGACCTCAGATTGTGCAATCACACTCTGACCACCAATTATCATTAAGTATTATGTGTTAAAAGAATCATAGTACATAAGGGCCAAAAGTACTCATCATCAAAAATGTAGTGGAGAGGTAATAGAAGAGTAAATGTGAAGATAGCATGTGAGTAAATGTACTTTGTGAGCATCCATCTGTGTGTGTTGGTTTCCCAGGCAGGCCAGAGAGATTGTTCTGAAGTATGAGGGCCGACTGACCAGAACCCGAGGATACCAGACTGCAGGAGCTGATGTATGTTCACACCAACCATCCATTGTCCTTCATGGCAGTTCTCTTTGAGAGGCAGTAACACCAGTGATGGGAATAACAGCGTTGAAATAAACAGCGTTACTTTTTTCAGTGACAGTAATCTAACTAATTTCTTTTTCCATCGTTACAATGCGTTACTGTTACCGACTATTAAATGTGGCGCGTTATAAATGAAGCCGCTCATTGAAGCTGTTTTCATCCGACTCGGCTCTCAGCCACCAGAGGTAGGAGGGAGGGGCCAGACAACCGCATGAGTAATGATGATTGGCTAAGGTAGAGTAAGAATTTGCAAGCCAATCAGAGGCAGTGTTCAGTTTACACACAAACCACACATGTCAATGTCCGCTGTAAGCAACGCTAATCTAATGAAGCATCTCTTAGCGGCACACGTTTCTTCAAACCAGTGTCCAAAAACACTGTTGTTGACGCTGTTGATGATGATAGCAGGCCAGGTGTGGCTAACGTGAGCTCCGTTAACACAGAAGGACACAGAGCTGTCCGAGCAGCTAAAGCTGGATTTTTCTGCTCCAGCTTCACAAAAAGTTGTGAGACAGACTGAACTGAATGCAATGATAGGCAGGTATGTTGTCGAGAATATGCTCCCTTTATCAACAGCTGACTCAGACTCCTTCAGAGCCCTCATTAGTATAACACCGGGGAAACTCGCTTAGAAAAAAATCCAAATTCATAGACATATTTAAACTTTAAAAAAAAGTAATGCAATAGTTACTTTCCCTGGTAACTAGTTACTTTTATAGTGGAGTAATTCAGTTACTAACTCAGTTACTTTTTGGGAGAAGTAACTAGTAACTATAACTAATTAACACTAACTAACTCATTAACACTGAGCCCAGCTTTAAATGCATCTTTGTAGAGAACAGAAAATAGTTTGATATTATGTTTTCACTTTTGTAATACAGTATGTTGCGTATGCTAACCTTCAAGGGTGCTTTGTGACTTAAATCACCACTGAAAATAGGAATACTAGCAAATCAGAGAGTGAATAGTTAGTAGTTCCTTCAGTCCAGCGAGTTAGAACATACAAAAAGGTTGCTTTTGGAAATCCATTAAAGGGCAACCACCAATTAATATATTATAGTGTGGTTATGGCTTGGAGAGTACTACTAAAATACAGTGTAAATCCTTTTGTGGCTCCAGTGGAAGTTGCATGTCAACTGATAAATGTCTTCTAGTGATGTCACTCAGTGGCGTTGTGAATTAAGATATCACCTTTTTATATTCCATGTATGCTTCTTTTTCAAAACCTGCTGCCTACACTCAGTGGCATCACAGGGGACCATTCATCAGATGACGTACAGCTTCCTCTGGAGCCACAGAGACTTTAAAATGCCTTTTTTACAAATAGCAGTAGCACTCCCCAAGACCTGTAAACACACTTTAATGTAAAGTTGAAGGAGTTACCCTTTAAGCATGGAGGAAATGCCCCTTCAAGCGTTGACCAAGACACAAGGGTTAAAAGTTAATTTCATGGTGATATCTTTAATATAACTCTTTTGCCCCATTGAACTGTAGCACTAGATTATTGGCAATAAAATGCAATAAAACCAACCCAGCTTAACCAAGTTAAATGTGAAATTAAAACAACTAAAAATCGCTGTGCTCTGGCTGACTTGACATCCTCTTTCCTCTGGTGTGTCACTGTGAGCAGATTCAGTGAAATATGTGCTTTATACTGTACAGCCACAGCTCCATGTATTCTAACTGTGTGCTGCATAGAGCTGCTTTGTGTTCTTTCACTGCACTGCAGTAACTTAATGATCAGAGCCAGAATAATAAAACATGGTGGATTTCCTTCTCTTTCCAACACAGCGTTCCTCCTCCTGTTGGCTGAACACACATATACTGTAGATTACTACATCTGCTTTATCTGTCCGTCTATATTTCATACACACATAAACAGAGAGGAAGACAGGCAGAGAGAATGAGAGCCATGCAACCATGGCACAGCAGCATAAGTGAATTTATAGCCCTGCTGTTATAGCTCAGTTTAATTAAAATGTTCAGGCTGCTCAGGCTCCATTAGAATAAATTGACTTTTAGTGAGCAGCCTGATGATAAGTTAATAATTCTGCAGTTTGGCTCCTGGTTAATTGAAAATCTGAATAATTGGTTCAGCTGACCTTATCTTGATTAATAATCATCATCTCAGGTCTGATTTTATTTTTCATCACATCATCAGTTACATTGTTTCAGCTGCAACAGGGTTACATTGTGAGTAATGCAAACTCCACAAGACCTACAATTTGTAAAGAATGTAATAACATGAAGAAACCATGTTAGGCCAAACACTGGCCTCTCCAAAAAAATAGTATGGTTGTTTGCTCATTCAACACACCTATGATTTACATTTACTTCATCAGACCTCGTCTCTTCTGGGAGCTCTGATCACTTTAATGTTTCAACAGCAAAGGCAGAAGTGGTGTTTATTGCTACAACATTGCAAAAGAAACAGTCAGTGTTAGTTTCTTTTAACCATAACCAGAAGCCTAACCTTAACAGCACAGTCTTTGTACAGTCAGTGGCCCAATCATTAACATTACAGGTGTTAGATATGGCAGCATGCACCTGAGCCGGCATGGACCCGATGACTGAGCAAAGCATTCTGGGACACCACAAGTAACTTTTTGGAACACTGTCAAATATGCTGGGATAACATGAGTCGGATTGATTGACGCTAACTTGTGAAGTCCATGCATCTCGAGTGCATGAAAGGGGGACAAACAAAATACTGAGATATTCTGACATTCATCGACCTTTTTCAAAGATTCAACTTTGCACTAAAACCGTTAAGCTGATATTATCAAGTCTTGCATTCAAAAAGGCTACCCAGCATGTTCATACTACTGATAGATATGAGTCACAGGATGAACAGGATGTGTGCAATTCTACGTTTTTAGGTTTCTAGATTTCAATGTGAGTAATCACCAATTGTATCCTCCAGTATTGAAAAAATCTTTAAAAATAAATAATATAATCATTACAAATTGTTTCCTATCATCCAGCCTGATCAGATATGAAAATCAGTAAGTTATTTTATTTGTGCACCTGGAGATGTATGACTAGAGTAACTAACAAACCCGTTTTGTTATGACAGTATTTGTATAGTTACAAAAGCAGCTCTCAGAGGTGAATTTTACCTTGAACATCACTAAATTGTCAGATATATCCACAGTCAGCACATTATGATTCCTGCCTGCTGTGGCAGTGTGTGTCTGTAAGAGTGACTCAGAAGTTTCTCAGTTTTTCTCCTCTTGCAGCTGGTGAAGAAACTTTCCCGTGTGCTTTACAACATTGTGGTTCTGTTTATCCCCTGGGAAGTGAGGATCAAGAAAATTGAAAGTGAGTCGTCTGTTTTCTCAGGAGAATTAATTCAAGTAATTATATTACTGGATAACGCCCAACATGCTATCATTCATTTAGTTTTATGTCTGTCCTGTCACATCTGAGGATGTGGTGGAGGACAACCTGCCCCACTCTACTCTCAGTTAACCAACCATTCAAGCACTTGACACATCTTATTTTTGATGCATTTTGTTCTAGACACATTACAAACTTAGGTTGTTGGCCTAATTCATATGAGGTGAGACCTTTTCGGGTCACAGAAAGACACATTAAAGTGCCATGAAAATATAATTTAACAACTTAATATTGGTCATGTACAGCTGTATAACTGTGTGTGTGTGAGATGCATGCTTAATGTCATTCAGTCTCAGTCAGTCTCTGTCTTGTTAAGGTCACTTTGGGTCAGGCGTGGCATCCTACTTTATCTTCCTCCGCTGGTTGTTTGGGATCAACATTGTCCTGACCATCATGACTGGAGCCTTCATCGTCCTACCAGAGGTCAGCAAGTCTCTGACACTGTTTAATACACAATTCTGCTTATCATATGTGAATCATATGTGAACAGTTGCCTAAACAGTGATTTATCATTGTGTGGTTGGTGATAACTTTAAAGAGCAATCACAGGTAAGCTTTTTTTTTTATTTGATTCTGTTTATCACGTACGTCAGTATAACAACAATAACATGACAGTATTGAGATGGTACGAGTCAGTTATATTTATTATTATCAGATATCATCAGAAAATGGTCTATAGCATTGCTTGGTGCTGTGTTTCCAGCCTTTTTTAAGAGAGTGCAGAGTGAAATGTGTCACAACAAAAATGAGTTCAGAAAAGTAAGATATTGTCAAATAATATGAGTGAGGAATTACTAATAATAATTAGCATGATCAAATTACCTCTAAATGAAACAGAATTACATTAGTACTGCACAGAATCTGGTCCTATTAGGGGATGGTTGGTAAGTTTGGACCCAATAGTGGATACCAAGACCAGAGAAAAGGTAGGCAGGATAAGGTACTAAGAGTGAGCTTAATGACCAAAGGCTGAAAATCCAAAAACTAAGTAATCAAAACCAAGAATTGCAAAATGCCAAGATACAAAGTAGAAACACAAAAAGCTAAAAGCAAAGTAAAAACCAGCAAAAGCACAAGGAGCAAATAAACAGGTAAAACACGGGTGACTGACATGGGAGGACAACGCAAGACAAACTGATATATGAGGGTTAGGGTACACAGTACACAGTACACAGACTATACACAATTACCATACTACTATAGTATAATACTATACTAATTACAAACAACACACAGGTGGACACAGAGAAGGGCCAGAAATCAAACAATGGGAGGAAATTAAAATTATGAAATATGTAATTACAACACATGACGGTAAAGCTTTAAAATAAAACAGGAAAGAAGAAGAAAGTTAGAAGAGATATGAATTTGAAAATGACAAATTGTTTGTTTGGATAAAAAATGATTTATTGTTATTTATAGGATGTCTGTAACCATTCTGCAACACCCATTTAAAGGTGCAATATGCAAGAATTGGCCACTTGTTGAATTTATACTCCAAACAAATAGGTACATGTCACCAGAGTAACTGCTTACTGCTGCTAACTGCATTCTATACACATATGACTGCCGTTAGCCTTTCAGCTCAGTTAGCCATGCAGCTTGTCAGACTAGCAGGGGTTAGGGTTACAGGGGTGTACAGGGGTGCTAGCACAAGAGTGTTAGAGAGAAAGAGGTTTTCAGGTCCAGGACCAGCTGGTTGGCACATTGACTTCATTAGAAAAGGACATTGCATCAACACTTGTGTTGATATTATTATTATTATTATTATTATTATTATTATTGTTATTATTATTATTATTATTATTATTATTATTATTATTTAAATTAAAATGTCTAACATATTACACCTTTAAATGAATATATGTTGTAAAATGATGCTTAGGGTCTCTTGGATGTTCAGGACAAAATAAGCACTTGGTGAGGTTTACAATACACATAGGAAGAATTACAAAAAAAATGTAGCTCAGAGGTTTAAATTTAAAATAAACTTCAATAAAATCACTGTCTTATGAAATACTCTCATTTGATGTTGTCTTGTAGATTCAATCCCCCAAGGGTTAGGGTTAGGGTTACTCTGACATTTTCTCCTTTGTCAGTGTGCTGTTCATACAGCAGGTTATATAGAAGATCCCTTCTCACAGAGCTTGTAGCTTGTAGCTGGTGATTCTCCAGCCGCTTCAGCTCAACCAGTCGTAGCACAAACTGTAGACGAGAACAAAAGAAGAAAATGCTGCTGGATTTATGTTTGTCAGTGACCTGCAAACATAAGCAATTTCCCCAGACATGACTTCTCCTCCAATTCACAACGCTTGACTTTATTCCTCTGTTTATGTCTCCTAAATCTCTCTACTCCTCTGTCATGTGTTGGGACAAACCTCCCAATGTCTCCCCACACATCCCATCTACTGTTGTTCTGCCTCTGCTTAACAAGTTTTATCATGCAACATGAAACACCGTAGATGTTCTGTCTGATTAGATGTCTGTAATAGTACATTTTGTGACCAAGTATGGAACGATAGATCAGCTCAGTCATTCTTCACTTTTAATTTCTTGAGTCTGCCTATTTTTTTAGGGCGACACTAAACTGTAGATACACTTTGCTCATTGATATTGTTGTATCAAGTGAGAGGCAGGAGTTATACATCACTATGTAATAGAATAACTGTGTGTCTATATCAGACAAAAACTGTCAAATATGGTTTTATTTATATTAATTTAAGCAAAGGTCCAAAAAGGGCATATGTTTCAGTTCAAGTGTCAGCGCCCTCTAATGGCTTTAGTAATTACTGCTCTTGTCTGACAAGTGCAAAGTGGAGATGTTATGCTGTTACAGAGTGACAAAGTCCGCAGAGCTCCCTCTGAGCTTTTTGTTAAGGTCATGGTGGATGGTTGGGTGGACAAAACATCAGTCTTTCACACAAGACATGTTCTGTCCCGTGTCAAAGGACAGTCTCCTGTTTTGTACTGATGGTCAGTGTTTCTTTGAACCATAACAGCAGTTCTTCCCTAGTGTTTACTACTCAAACCAAACTTTTACTAAACCTCTAAACCTAACAAATTAACACTGTGAACCAGCTCATAAACATGTGTACATGATATATATTACATAAATGTAAATATGGTACACATGACACAAATGTGACCATATACATGGCTTTCTAAATATGTTAACTGCCAACATTTTATTCTGGTAACTTGGCTGGTGTTTTTAAGTGTTGGTAGCTCTTGCTTTCCTGAGACATATTCAATAACACTATTTTTATCACCAGAGGTACCTGCCATGGTCCTCTCTCTCTTCCTGTATATGTAGTGGATGAACGTTTTTTATGTATCAGCATCATAATGTATTGACTTGGTGTGTGTTTGTGTGTACTAGCTGCTGGCGGGAGCTCCGTTTGGAACAACGAGAAGTAAAACTATCCCCAAGGAGCATCTGGCTTCAGCCCAGGACTTGGACACCATCTGGTCTCTTGGGGCAAGCCTCTCTGTCTTTTTACTGCTCTGTCAATAGCACATCACTACAGACACAATGGACCATTATTCAGACATTACTTTACTGCCTCCCTGACCTCTAATCCAACGCACTGCCACTCCATGATTGTCTCTTATGCATAAAGAAAATTAACCCGTGAGCAAACATTCTGAATGAGCCAGTTTGGATTCATTGAGGACATTGAAACACCTTTTCTTTATTTCAGTGACACCACTCTCTCTCTCAAACTCCAGGTGCCAGATATCGCACAAGATTAGTTCCTGTTCTAATGATGAACATTAAAGTATGTATAGCGACTCCAAACAAAAGATGAAGTCACTGAGAGGCTAAGTTAGGGAGCATTGCATTGATGACTCGCTACACAAACGAGGAAGCCTTTTCCGTGTTGGAGATTGCTTTCGTATTTATTTTCCAAGCAGCACAAGACGAGGCAAGGCACGGCAGATGTTCGTAATACTCAGTTTGTAGTTGGTTTGAGCGGTCAACAAAAAATACACTCTCCCTACTCACCCCCTCTCCATGCTGCCGCCGCCGCCAGCAACAGGTGAATATGTAGTCATTCATTCAATCACTCAAGCACTACTCCCCGCCCACACCCACGTGACATGTGTAAAGCCTGTCAAACTAAGAGCTGATGTCAGCACAATCATAAATATCAACATCACCACATATAGCACCTACAAAGTACATTATATAATCATTTGTAATTTGTAGAATTTGTAGAATTTAATCGGAGAGAAACTGTAAATATTTTCTCCTTAAAGTGAAACTCTCACCAAAAAGCAACCAAGACTTTATTTGCGATTGAATATGAGTCATGAACACGAGCATTGAGAACATTGTTTGTGTACACAGAGTTCATGAAAAAGAAGGTTTTTGAACTACTCACGTTAGCTGCTGCATCTCCGGCGCACGGCCGTCATGGCAGGCAAAAAGTGTTGATCCCAGAGTGCGACCTAACAGGCAGGCTTGAGGAGCGGTTCACCATTACTCTCCTGCCTGTCAGGTCACACTCGGGGATCGACACTTTTTGTCTGGCATGACGGCAACATCCCAGAAATGCAGCAGCTAACGTGAGTAGTTCAAAAACCTTCTTTTTCATAAACTTTGTGGACACAAACAATGTTCTCAATGCTCGTCATGAGTAGAGACCCTGGTGATGCTACGAGCAAAGTTTCATGTTGTGTCGAACCTTAGAAGCCTTAGTGTTCTAAAAATAGCGATTTTGATGCCATCGTATCTCTGCCCCTAGCACTCCCGTTCAAAATTAACGTGCCCGAAAACCCAACTACGGTAAATCTTAAAAGTGCCTCTTTCGTCGTAATTATGCTTTTACATGAAGGTTTGACTCATATTCAATCGCAAATAAAGCCTCGGTTGCTTTTTGGCAAGAGTTTCACTTTAACATGTGATCTGGTTTCACTGAAATCAGTAGAAGTTGGTGCTGTGTGTGACACCCTGAGTAATTTCGTGCCCAAGGCAAAATCTTAGCCGGTGCCCTCTTTCATTGCAGTCAATTTCACAATCAATTTTCGTACACTCACACAGAAACTGCATGCATGCATTCAAGATTTTATTTCTTTTAAGTAAAAAATATCACACCAAATAATAACTGAAGAAAGAAACAAGTGATAAAATACAATATATATAAAGGCATTGCGCAAACATTATCTCTCAGCCTCACAGTGCCATCTCTCGCTTATCTATTGTCAGCCACTTTGCAAAACGACCTCCAACTCCTTCCATGTTGCCATGTGGGTATTGTGCTCCCAGCTATCCTCGTGAACCTTCAGCTAGTGGCTTGCATTTTTCCAGTCCTTTCGTCCTTCCTTATTAAGTCTGTATTCTTTTGGAGAAAACATTTAGCAGCAGAAGCAGTGCGAGCTATCATTTCTGTTTGAGTACATCAGCCAGCTTCTTTTGATTTTTTCAGCATTGACCAAGACTCTGTAACAAAAGTCATGTTGACACTCTCCCATCTTTGTTTTTGGGAAATGTATAACTGCTTTTATTTGAACTGGTCCTCTGTGAACTACCTCTCACCTCACTTCGTCAGTTACAAGAGATGTCCAGTCAGCAGGTCTGTTGGTGCCTTTAGTCCTGATGCTGTGTCACTCTGCTGTGCTGAGATAGAGGGACAGGAGCACCTGATGCTGTGTCATTGGGCTGGTGATGAAATATTTTAAAAGTGCATCTGAAGTGAGAAGAGAAGTACATGTGACCACTGGATGTCAAATTTTATAATAATAAAATGAATGATATGGGAAAGCTAAGGTGTGGAGTATTAGCAGTAATACACTTTAACACTGATGTAAACTTTAACAAACATAAACTGTGACACAATAAACCAAAGGCTTACAACGAGCCTGTTACAAAGGGGATGGGAAACTAATTGCATTTTAACTGACATACAAGCAGAAAATACACCTGTAAAATAACACCTGAACAGACCTAACGTTAACTTTCCAAACATCCCTGATGAATTTAAGGTGGAGTAACATTGACGCATGTCAACTCAGCTATTTATTGATTATTAAACAATGCTGCTATCGTCCGAAGTAAGCTAGCAAGCTAACACTCTACTCCATCAACGGGAACTACGATCATTAAACTATTAATTTCATTCACTTCATCACATTGACGTTACTGTTGTACCTGTATCTTCTTCACGTCTTCCTCTTCTTTCCTTCTTTTCCTTCACTGGGCGCCGGATGGTTTCAGTCTTTTGGACCTTGTAATTCCGCTACAGTATCAGTAAATCTCTCTTTGGGTCTTGGGGTCTCGGTCCGGTCAGATTCAGACAGCTGTCCTCTCGACCCACCCCTCTCACAGCCCTGTCAACACACCCATGTGGGGCCCATATGGGTTGGATATGGGCTGGTGAGTGTCCACTAGGTGGGCCCCATGTGGGCTGATTATGGGTCCCTACTAGGTCTTACACTGTACCCATAAGGGTTGTAACCATTACTATTATGGGCTAACAAATTTATTTTTGGAGGTTCTTATTTCACAGTAAGCCCATACAGTGCTTAAATCAAGCTACAATGATGAAGAGACAAGCAATGCAATTAATTATATTTTTATTTCATAAAATGAGAATAAACATCCTTGGTCGTCACGCTGGGGTTATCTGTCTGGCCTGTCTTTTGCCTCCCCAGTCCCTCGCACCAATGAGCCACTTCGACACTGCCCTCTCTCCATCTTTGCGCGTGGTCTGGCTTGTCATTGGGTTTTTCCTCAAGCCTCCTGCAAGATACAGAATATAATGGTCACTTACTTCATAGTGCCAACACAACTCTCAGCCAGGATTGTAAAGTCAACTATGTTAAAAGGATACTTCACCTATCCATCCATCCATCCATCCATCCATTTTCGTCTGCTTATCAGGGGCCGAGTCGCGGGGGCAGCTCCCTGAGCAGGGACAACCAGACTTCCCTCTCCCCGGACACTTCCTCCAGCTCTTCCGGGTGGATCCCAAGGCGTTCCCAGGTCAGCTGGGTGACATAGTCACACCAGCATGTCCTGGGTCTTTCTCGGGGTCTCCTCCCGGCCAGACATGCCAGGAACACCTCCCGAGGGAGGCGTCCCGGGGGCATCCGAAACAGATGCCCGAGCCACCTCAGCTGGCTCCTCTCGATGTGGAGGAGCAGCGGCTCTACTCCAAGCTCCTCCCGGGTGACAGAGCTCCTCACCCTATCTCTAAGGGCGCGCCCCGCCACCCTGCGGAGGAAACTCATTTCGGCCGCTTGTGTCCGGGATCTTATTCTTTCGGTCATGACCCAAAGTTCATGACCATAGGTGAGGTTAGGAACGTAGATCGACCGGTAAATCGAGAGCTTCGCCTTACGGCTCAGCTCTCTCTTCACCACGACAGACCGATGCAACGACCGAATTACTGCGGCCGCCGCACCGATCCGCCTGTCAATCTCACGCTCCATCCTTCCCTCACTCGTGAACAAGACCCCAAGATACTTAAACTCCTCCACTTGAGGCAGGAACTCTCCCCCAACCTGGAGGGAGCAAGCCACCTTTTTCCAGTCGAGAACCATGGCCTCGGACTTGGAGGTGCTGATTCTCATCCCAGCCGCTTCACACTCGGCTGCAAACCACCCCAGGACATGCTGGAGGTCCTGGCTCGAGGGAGCCAACAAGACCACATCATCCGCGAAAAGCAGAGATGAAATCCAGTGGCTCCCGAACCAGATCCCCTCCGGCCCATGGCTGCGCCTAGAAATTCTGTCCATAAAAATAATGAACAGAACCGGTGACAAAGGGCAGCCCTGCCGGAGTCCAACATGGACTGGGAACAGGTCTGACTACTTCACCCAAAAATTATAGTTTTTACATC
Organism: Diplodus sargus; assembly: GCA_903131615.1. NCBI lineage: Eukaryota > Metazoa > Chordata > Actinopteri > Spariformes > Sparidae > Diplodus > Diplodus sargus. The sequence goes on along the minus strand of CAEMYA010000684.1, from coordinate 1,552,734 downwards.
AATTACTCACGACTAAAAATTATAATTTTTGGGTGAAGTATTCCTTTAAGAAAAGTACTATATATATAAAAGCTATGGTCTACAATCTGAAAGAAGAGAAGAGAAAAAAAATATTGTATACGTTTGTAGCCTATTTGTGTTTATTAATCTAAACAGAGCGCGAGAGATGAACACACACATACACAGCTGAGGGGCATAAGTGCTTGACGACCGGCGTGGAGAAATGCACGTCTGAAGTGAACAGGAGGGCCGCGGTCCGGTGTGTCCCCGGTGTAACAGGGCTAGCGCTAGCCCCATTAGCCACCGAGCCGTGCTAAAGCACAGGAGTCGCACTGAGGGCTACACCATGACAACTAATGGCAACGGCCATCAGCACGGGAGTCGCGGCTCGGCGGCTAACGGGGCTAGCGTTAGCCACGTTAGCCGTGTGGTTTCTGGGCTCTCTTCCTCAAAGGTGTCGGCGTGTAGTTTAATGATAAAAGAATTCTGCTGAGGTAAGGCTGGGTGGAATAATAGAGCAATCTTTATTGAAACAGACCTTGAGCCCTGCGTCCAGACCGCTTTCTGATTTTCTCAAATCTATGGCAAAAACAATGCCAAAATGCTTTGCCCTCTGCTCTATTGGAAAACCTAGTCAAGTCTTTCGATCTTTGGAGATCCACCTAATGCAACCCCCTGTCTCTTCCTGTGCAAGGGTTTTTAGAGACCCTTCTCCAGTACCTGCCCACTTCTTCTAATTTGTCATTTTGGGAAATTAGCCAATAAACAGAAAGAGGAGTTGACCTGTCTCCCTGCTCCTCTCCATAACTCATCTGGCTTGGCTGTGTTCAACCTAAGGTCTTCTCCCCAAATTGACCCCTCTATCCTTCTACGGGAACATAAATGTTTGGGCATCTCCCACCATTTGGCGTACGGGCCAACCTCAGGTTTAGTACTTTATGATGGCTAACCTTTCACACTCACACAGTTTAGAAAACTACTCTAGGCCCCTTAGAGCTGTGAGTCTCACTCTGTCTGCATTCCTAAACTCACATAAAGGCAGCAACACACTGGCCCAACCCTTGGACGTCTGAAGCGTTTGGAGAGACTCGGACGAGGTCGGGAACATTTCTGTTCGGTGTGTTCAGCTGTGATTGAAGCTTTCGGAGCCATTCGGATGCTGTCTGCTCCGACTCAGCATGCGAAGTCTGAGGAGGAGGGCTGTCGGACGTCTGAGCCATTAGATTCTCTGATTGGTTGTGTGCCAGCTGAATGGCCGTTCTGATAGGCGGTGTGCTAGTGAATCAGCGCGGTGTGTGGGAGGGCGGAAGACTGTGTGCGCTTTTTTTTTCTATGGACTCCGTTCTGTCATTCCCCGTTTTCATGCTTTGCAGTACTGGCACGAGACTGGCTGTTATGTCCTTTCAGGACGAATTAATTTGTGTTCGTTTGGGAATGCCTCGCTGCATGTTTAGTATGCAGCTGTTTTTATCTGAAATAGTTAAGTTTCGCTTTGATCGAAAGTAAAGAGAGTTGCGTGCATAAGCCTCTCATTTACAATTCACAACACAAGCGCCAGCCGCTTATTGCATCTCACGCACGCGCAGAACGTACACGCTACTGTGGAGCTGGCAGCACGTCGAAGTGGTGTGTTTCAGTGCAACTTTTGTGCCGAACGGGTCAGACAAGAGGCAACAGAGTGGTCAGAGAGTGGTCGGATAAGGCAGTTGGACGTCAGGTACACACCTTTACAGCAAACTCTGAAAGTACTATCGAAATCTTTGCTTATGGCTTCTCAGGTGTAAATGTAAGGGTATCCCACAAATCAGCTGTTGCATCCTATTCCAAAAATCTACCCCTTCTAAGGAGTATCAAAAAGAAATAGCCATTTACCATTTATCCTCTAATTGAATGACCATATGCCAATCGGCCATTGAACTCCAAACCTTTCACAGGTCCTATTTTCAACTATTAGGCTAATAAAAAGTATATATATCGCTATGCAATGGTATAAAGGGTAAAACCTAATTTGAGTAATATATCATTACCTTCTTGCTCATTCCATAGTTCATTTGCAATTATCACAGGATTACAACAAAATACATATGAATATACATATACTGTATATGAGAACATAGAAATTTGTCTAATTCCATATAACATAACAAATCAACCGAATTTTCGCTCTTCAGCAGCATTGCCATCAAGTGCGGCATGTTGTCCTTAATACTCTGAATCGATGAATTCTCTCCCAGTCCTGTCCTGTCCCTGCACAGATTAATCTCTCCGCTGTTATCCTGAGAAGAGAAAACCAACCACTATCTTTGCAAACAAAAATCAGATACTATATATTATGAATACAACATCCATCACTATTGTTGTGTGTTCTAGATCAGGCATGTCCAAAATCCAACTCCAGGATCATAAACGGCTTACAATTAATCTCCCCTTTACTTCTATTTTGCTTTGTATGGCATGTCCTGTATATCTGCTGTTATGTCATACTAATCTCCTAATGTAGCCTAAAATTAGCACTTAATAACCACTATACAACCCCAATTTCTTCAATATCATACATTTTCCAAATTTCAAATGTTTCAATTTTATTTTTTACATTCAATCTATAATTTTGCATTAATATCTTACTGATCCCCATTCAAAGTTTGGACACCTCTGCTCCAGACAATGTTACTGCTTTTCTCTGTTTTAGTCATCAACAACTGATCTGTTATTTCATCCACAAACTAAATAACATACATCAAACAACATTTTTATTCAATTGTATTTTGCTTAAACCTCTGGAACAGTCTATCCTGCTGCCTCTGAACCATGGTATGAATTGGTGTCACTGAATCTTCATTCTTATTCATTGCCTGTGAGGACATTCCCAACATCTCCCCTTGGTGCTCCAGAGCTTCCAACTTCTTGTCCCTGGCGAGATAGATGTAAAAGCAGCTGCCTTTTGAGCTGCACTGGGTCAGCAAAACCTGCATGAACTTCATATTTGCGTACCACTACACAGACAGATAGACATTAAGGATATCTGAAATTTAGTGGTAGCTGCGACGTCCTTTTCCTGTTCCTAGAAAGAAAATCCTCAAGTTATTGACATTTTCAGCTGCCTGATCAGACATGTTATTACATATTGCTTATGAGACATGAGGAGGTCCATCGGTCAGAAGTTTCAAAGCAGAATCATCTGAAAAGAAAATCGAGTTAGGGTTAATGAGGGGTGTATAAAATAATGCTTTGTTGGTTTGACGAAGTATCGGCCTCTTCCAGATATGGATGTGGTTCTCCATCCAGACCTGCGGAAAGCAAACTAATGTATTAAGGACTGTACATCATTTCAGAGTAACATGTGACATTGTTAGTAATTCTTTTGTTAGTTCCACACTCATGCTTTGATTAGGTGAGTAGTTTTTTTCAAGGATATCTATGATTTGGGAGGCCTAAACAAAAATGCATCAAGCATGATTTAAGTGGGTATAGTTAAGTCAGTACAGATTGTCTCTGCCTCACAAGTCAGTCAACGTCAGTCTTGGTCAAATGTTTCCCCATGTATGATGGGTTGGGAGATCTCCACAAAATTATAAATCCATGGACAACAATAGCCTGTTAAATCCAATAAGGCAATTGTTTGTTTTCTTTCACAATTTTTGAACATCCAAGATTGTCTGGATGTAATCGGAACCTTAAATTTTGCGAATAAGTTGCAGCTTAGGACTGTTTTCTGCCAGAAAACAAAGTAGAGACCTTGTCTCAGTTTTAACCATGCCCCTGTATAGGAATACCTATACCCAACCATTGTTCACATCCAAACATGTGCATTATCACACAATGACCACTATTGTTCCCCCCTCAGTTCCACGGCAAACAGAGAAAATTAGAAAAGAAAACCCTATGGCATCTGCATCCAAAAATAAAATTCACCATTGATAATGAAATCAACCCAGAACTGTCAGTCAAGATGACCAGGAATGCTAGAATATACATTTGTTAATCAATAACTGATTTTTAACATCAATATTACACCATCTACTGGATTCTAACCAGCTTTATTTATGACCTTAGGATATTTTAATTAACTCCACCCCCCTTTGATTTATTTTCAGACAAGATAATACATGGCGAGATTAGCAATTCAACAATGGTACCTTGATTTATAATAGACTGAATGTCAGGAACAATGACTTCAACCGTTTTAGGGCTGAATGGATGATTTCTTTACATAGCCTACAAGTTAATTTTGACAGGACAATGACAACATTTGCATCTTTTATATTTCCAAACTAAACTCTTGCTTAAGGCCATCAAACTATCAAATATTGTTAGAAGCAAGGCTTAGTCTTTAGCAACAATCACTGTTTATGTGTACGTGTGTCTCATCATTATCTAGATCTAATTGTGTTCTTATCTATGTACTGCCCAATGCTAAGTGCTCAATGCAATGCTCAAAAGGTTAGATAGACTTTCTAATTTCCCCTTTTATGCCTCATGTTTTGGTGACTCACTGGGACAGATTTGCCTAAACTTCCAATGGGCTTATCATTCCCACAAACTTCACTATCACTCTAATCTTCTCATATGCTGGATCTCATCAAACAAACACTTTAAGTAGTCTATTTAGCCAAGTGGGTTTTTTAACACCTTCATCTTGAGCAACACCAATTTATAGCATGCAGGCTATAAACTAGTCACTGAATGTCACCAGACTCACACTGTTGGTCCTATAGATTGACCCAGACCACGTGCCTTGTTCTCTTTCGCTCTCAAGCTGTAAATTCTAATAAGAACACTTATATTCTCCTTGGTCTTCTGACTATACTCTACGTATAGAGGGAAAGAGGCCGTAATCTCCTTCAATCTTCACCCTCCTGTGGCCATTGAACTATTTCCTTCTAAACTCCTTCACAAACACCTTTTCTCCAGGTTCCCCTCTGTCTCTTTTTTGCTCCTCAAGCCTCTCTAGCCCCTCCTCTTACTTTTGTCTACTGTAGACATATGTGAATATACTCCTATGTAAATTAGTCGAATACTTAACATACACCTTCATTTTTTCTTCCAAAGGGGAAAATTTCTCTCGTAATTCGCTTGAGCGACACACCATCAATGCGAGCGGAAGCGCCACTACCCATTTAGACCTGTGTGTTGGCAGATTTTAACAATGCGATTTTTTAGGACGCTATAAATTTTCGCAGATGTCTTGGTTTTGAGGAGATGATAAACCGCTCCTACTCCTTGTTGAATTCCCCATTTCTGTATTAATCACTATTTACAATTTTATCCACAAACTCTTTCCCATTATGTGTAAATATGTGATCTGGAAGTCCCTATTGGCTTATGACTTCGAAAATAAAAACTTGCCAACAGACTGAGAATCCTTCTGCTTTGTAGAACAAACGTCAGGCCTTTGCAAAAATCTATCTCCACTCTTTTTACCTTCAATTGGTTTTATCATATCACCAAAGTCCCTGACTAGCTCACACGTATAATCGTTTGGAGTCAAAATATCACCAAGAGGGACCATCACCTTTCTCCTAACATTGTTTTTCAGACAGATCGTACATCTGCCTATGACATGATCAATTTGTTCCAGTAGGTATGGTGCCCAAAAACCCTGCTCCTTTGGATTTTTATTCTCTTAACCTCCCCCTTGCAACATGGGCTTGCCCATCTGCTTCTTGACACCATCATGTGGTTCCTCATCCTCTGGGGTTGGCAAATGTTCAACAAAATCTACTGTGGTGCGTCTTGCTAAAATGACACCCTCATATTCCTATAGCCCATGATATTCTACAAATGTATAATGACCCTCCTTTACCATGCTTCTATTGAATATTTTATTATTTTACACTTGCAGCTTGACTTCGGAACCTCTTTTTGAAAAATAAAAGCTCACTCACCCAAATAGTAAACAGGTCTAACAGGCTGGTTATTGAGCCACAGCTCAACTTGGTGACCTTGTATACAAACAGCTACAACGTTCATGTGGTCTAATTCTTAATGACAGTTCCTGTCCATTGCACACTGATTTTCAGCTTTCCCCCCTGAGCACAGCTCAGCTTGTTGTTTTCAGTTATTTACCCATTGCTGTATTTATTTTATTTACCCAATTACTTATCGTTTACCTCTCATGTATATTTCACTACCTGAACATTCTTACTGATTTCTTTTGTTTTATTTTCCTTTTTACTATTAGTATTTTTAGTTCCCTTCAATATCTTAATATGATCTGGACCTGTAAGAACTTTACAATTCATGTTTCTTTTTTGTGATCAATTGTTTTTTTTATTTTCAAAAGAGAAGGGCATGGTACATTTCAAAGATAGCAATATAACAAGTCATATCTACTTCCCTCTACCCACCCCTCCAAAATACCCCCCCAGAATGGCGACAACCTCCCTCCCTCCCTCAGTGTCCCAACACGATCTTCTACGTTACAGTACTAATAGTGATACAACACGTAGTACATCAGTCATGTCTGTGTTTTTAGGCCACAGTAAGTGCATAGAAATAAACAAAACAAATTTCAAAAATTACCAATGGAGATATAATTCTCAACTCAGTAAATCTTTAACCATTGCCACCGCCGAAGCCCGGGTTTGGATTGTTTTCTGACAGGCTTCATGCATTTTTGCTACAGATAACTCCATGTAGAGTATGCTCAAGAATGATTGTAGCCACTGGGTGCGTGTGAGTGTGTGGGGGGGCTTCCAACGTAAGGCAAGCATTCTTTTAGCAGCAGTTAACCCCGCTAATAGAGTGCGAATTTGAGTAGAGGAAAGGTTCAGGGATGAGGTGTCATTTAGAAGCAGTATCTTAGGAAAACACGGTATGTCTGCCTCCAATAGATCTGATAAAGTGGAAGATACTAATTTCCAGAAGGATGCCACATCAGGACATTCCCAGTACATATGTAAGAACGATCCCACGCAACCCACAGAGCATAGATCACAATCAGTAGTATAGTATATCAGTATCAGTGAATGTATGAGCTTCATAAAGTATCTCTTTCTTGGCGTCAAATACATTTTATGTATGAATTTGAAGTGTATAAGTTTATAATTAAGGTTCTTTGATGCTTCATCTAAATTGTTCCAGACAGTCGACCAACATACTTCACCACTGGGTAGATCAAGGTCACCGGTCCATACTTGATGGATAGCCAGAGGTCCCCACGAGGGTGCTAATAAAAAAGAGTAGATAGCAGAAATCAGGCCTCTCGACCTTACTCCTACATCTAACAACATGTGTGGCTTGTGAGTGGGGAGGGGAGTACCCCAGGGCACACCGTACGCTCGCATTGCAGATCTTAGGCGCAAATAGAGGAAAACAGATGTACCTGGTATATCATAGGTAGCTCGCAGATCATTAAACAACCTCAGACCCCCATCATCACAAATATCAGATAAGATGTTAACCCCTCTGCCACTCCACTCCCTGAAGGAAAAAGGTGCCCCACCAGTGAGTAAAGAGTAGTTATGAAAAATAGGACTTTATGCATGCCACTTCAACATAGAGCCGGTCACCCTCTCCACCGAGCGCCACACAGCCAAAAGGAACAACATAATGGGACCCAGCTTTAGTTTAGCGCGTTTAATAGAAAGGCCTGAGTGTACTAAGTCTTGAAGGTGGTGAGGGGAGGCCAAATGTTCTTCTATAGGCCTCCATGATATTTGCGTCTGAGGGTCCAGCCAGTTGGAAAGCGGGCACAGCGCATAAGACCAAGAATAAAATTTGAAGTTAGGAACTGCAAGACCTCCATTCCATTTATTGCGCTGAAGGGTAGTTAGCTTGATGCGTGGACGTCCCCCACCCCAGATACATTTTGATATAATACTATGCATTTTGTCCCAGTAGCCCTTAGGTGGGGGAAGGGGTATCACATTAGAATAAAAGTTCACTCTAGGAAGGACATCCATTTTGATTATGGACACACGTGTTTGTAGGGAGTTTGGAAGCCGTGTCCACCTTTCCAAATCCCCCTCCAGCCATTTCATAATACCCTGGAAGTTTTTGCTAGAGATGGAGAACAGAGAGGGGAAGACATCCACGCCCAAGTATTTGAAGCTCCCAACCACTGGTATGTGTGCTGGCAATGTGGAAGTGTCGAGAGATGAGTTAAGGGGCATCAGCGAAGACTTAGTCCAGTTAATAGCCCGAGATGGTGCTGAATTCCTCAATACCTCCAATATTATCGGAATACACACTAGCACATTGTTTATGTATAGCAGAATGTCATCCGTAAATAAGGATATGTGATGTGAAGTGTTACAAAAGGATATGGATGAAAGAGAGGGGTGCCGCTTAATTGTCTGCGCAAGAGGCTCAAGGGAGAGAGCGAACAAAAGAGGAGACAGGGGGCAGCCCTGACGAGAGCCTCTTGATATTGGGAAGGGGGAGGAAAAGATGTTGCCTGAAATGGCCCTAGCTGAAGGATTAGAGTAGAGTACCTGAATCATGTTGATATAGTTATTGCCGAGACCAAAAGCTTCCAAAACCAGCCAGTCGAGTCTATCGAAGGCTTTCTCGGCATCCAATGATAGAACAGCACATGGGGACTTAATATCTTTAGAAAAATATAACGTATGGAGAAGTCTACGCAAGTTATCAGTTGCGTGGCGTGTTTTTATAAATCCAGTCTGGTCATGATGTACTAATTTAGTCATGAGTTTTTCAATCTGTGAGGCCAGGACTTTAGCATATATTTTAATTTCTGAATTCCAAAGTGACAGGGGTCTGTAATTGCCACAGAGGGAGGGGTCCTTGTTCGGTTTAGGGAGAATGGTGAGAATAGCAGAATTGGTGTCTCAGTCAAATGAGCTCTTCTCCACAGCTGTATGGATCATATCTAGCATGAATTGGCCTAGCTCCTCCCAGAAAAACAAATAAAATTCAGGGCGTATTCCATCCCACCCCGGCGATTTCCCACTTCTTCATCCTCCGAATGGCCTCTTTTAGTTCAATCAGTGAAATAGGTCTCTGCAGGTCATCTGTTTCCTCTTGGTTTAAGATTGGAAGATTTGCCTTCTGTATAAAGTTTCTACACCTGTCCCTGTTCAGATTAACCTCAGCAGTGTATAGGTTAGAGTAAAAGTCGGGAAACTCTGTGTTAATAGCTTTTGGTTCTGTTAAGATGTTCTGTGATGATCCAGAGCGGATGGCTGTTATGTTGGCAAATTTCTCACTTTGCTTGAGTCTGAGCGACAGAAGGTGACTAGGTCTAGGGCCGTGAAAATAGTATGTCCTTCTGGTTTTGTGAATTAAAATTTCAGCCCTTTGTCTGAGCAGAGAATTGAGCTAAATTTTTGTCACATCAATGGTTTGTTTCCTGGCGCCAGAGAAAGAGAGTTGCTGTTGGCTCTCTAGGGAGGTAAGTTCGGATTCAAGATTGTTTATTTTGGCCAGCCGAGTCTTACTGAGATGTGAGGCAAAAGCTACTGAGGTGTTCCTGATGCATCCCTTCAGAGCGTACCAGAATATTCGAGGGTCATTACGGAACCAGTATTCTCAGCCACAAATCTGCTCAACTCTTTCCGGAAGTGGACACAATATTCTTCACTCTTAAGCAGAGTGGTGTTAAAACACCAGCGAGCTGCTCTGGCAGGTGTGTTCGGTAAGGTTAGTTTGGCTAAAATTATGCTATGGTCAGATAATGGTGTAGGAGAAAGCACTGCATTATGGATTTTGGAGATTGAGCTAGAGGTTAAGATGTAGTCAATGCGAGAGTAGGTCTTGTGTCGGTCAGAATAGAAGCTATGTTGTTTAACTGTGGGGTTAATAGCACGAAATACATCAATTAAGCTGAAGTCAGATATAAATTTGGACAGAGAGGCTGAGGCAGAGCTTTGGGAGTGAGAGCAGTTTATATTTTCAAATTTGACATCAAATTTCTTTTTACAAATATTTAGGTTCTTTTCCTTCGTATCAGTTTACAGTCACTTTAACATGTGGAAGTTGTAGTAAATATGTGAACAATTTCATACTTCAACCAGCTGTATCAATCGACCAAATAAACAATTGTCCGTACGTTCACAAAGGTCTACTCAGTGTATTTATTGAACTTCTCCACCTTAACACAATCCAAACACTCTTCCCGGGTAATTGCTCATCCCCTGCTTGATAACGACAAGCAACACCCCATTGGATTCCTCCGATCCACATTTAACAAGGATGCATTGCTTTTAATCACACAAATCATGTATGTGTGTTTTAATCTTATATTCGACTTGCTATCTTTTTACACCTATTTTCTCCATCTTCTCTCCTCATAGTATTCCCTTAATTTTCCCTTATTATTTCTACTCTTTCTCTTTCATGTGATTAATAGTGCTATTCATGCATATATATATATATATATATATATATATATATATATATATATATATATATATAATAACTATTAATAGGTATATTTTCATACCACCAAGTCTTCATTTCCTTTGTTATACAGCCAATTTACCTCAATTAATATTTCCTCTATGTGAAGTCCTACATAGTGCCTTTTCTTTTTTAAATTTTAGTTCACCTATATTTTATCAGGCAGGTCCTTTAAGACCTAGTTCTGATTTACAGTGACCAATTTGGCTAAAGGTAAAAACACATCCAAAGCATACTACTCAATTTAGAATGGAGGGCAAGGAATCTTCTTACTAAATAATTTTTTAAAAGTACAACCCCGTTAATCACATCACATCACTGAGAATTTAGGTGGAAAATCCTACATTAATACATTCCTATAATTTATTCATCTATTATTGTATCTTTTATATATATCACGTTATCAATTACAATACCTATGCATTGTATATGATATATTCTAATAATGTGCATGTATATAGATTACTTATAATTCATTCTATGGACAAACAATCAGCTTTCACATTAACTTTAGCTGAATCTCATCCCCACACACAGCTTCAGAGGACACAGTAAGCACAAACAACACTGAACACTTAACACGACCGGGCTGGCCGCCTCTTTTTTCCTTCTACTCACAAACACAAACACTTCAGCTGAATTTCATTCGAGCTCATGCACGTGACACCTACTGCAACTTGGTTTGTTGGACTCAGAATACGGAAAACCGCCTCTAACAGCCCACCAAGTGCCACACCACATTATTTATATTTAGAGTCCATGAGTGTCCCATGGACTCGTCAAATTTTCTACTGTCACAACAACAATTTTGACCTGAGCTGACAGCTCTCTCTCTCTTTCTATCAATTTTCTTCGTGGTCTTATCACTTCTCTTTTTCTACCTGGCCACGCTTTTATACTCTCTTCTACTTTTTCATACTCTTTGAGACAACTGAACCATACCGCTAATGAAAGCCGATCTCACGCAAGTCTCACGATAGTGTAAGCTTGGCGTCTGCCTGTCACTATTTGCTTCGTGTTTCTTTTTTTCACTTATTTCTCTATTCTATTTATCTTCTTCTTTATTCTTCTTATACTCTTGTCCTCTCTCTATATTATCCTAATTATTCTTCTCTTTTTCACTTCTCTATTTCTATTTCTTCTCATCTTCTTCTTTAATCTTTTTTCTTCACTTGAGACAACATATCACGTAGGAAATAATGACTAATCTCACGCATGTCTTATAATGATGTAGGCTTGACACCTGCCTGCCACCATCAGCACCGTATTTCCGATTAATTCACAAATCTCTACTGCCTCAATTTCTCCTTTTTCTCTTTAATTCCCTTAATTTAGAAAATTTAGACAGAATCGTATCAACAAACTACACACCTATTTCCCATATCCCCTCGGTTTGGTAATTTACAGCTTGACAGATATTGGAAAACACACACCCCTAGAGCAAAAATGCTCACCTTGTTTGCCGGCTGGTTTCTGGGCTGTCTTCCTCAAAGGTGTCGGCATGTAGTTTGATGATAAAAGAATTCTGCGAAGGCAAGGCTGGGTGGAATAATAGAGCAATCTTTATTGAAATAGACCTTGAGCCCTGCCTCCGGATCAGAAACGGCCACATTCTGATTTTCTCAAATCTATGGCAAAAGCAATGAGTCTTTTGATCTTTGGAGATCCACCAAATGCCACCCCCTGTCTCTTCCTAGAGACCCTTCTCCAGTACCTGCCCACTTCTTCTAATTGGTCATTTTGGGAAATTAGCCAATAAACAAAAAGAGGAGTTGACCTGTCTCCCTGCTCCTCTCCATAACTCATCTAGCTTGGCTGTGGTCAACCTATGGTCTTCTCCCCAAATTGACCCCTCTATCCTTCTACTGGAACATAAATGTTTGGGCATCTCCCACCATTTGGCGTACGGGCCAACCTCAGGTTTAGTACTTTATGATGGCTAACCTTTCACACTCACGCAGTTTGGAAAACTACTCTAGGCCCCTTGGAGCTGTGAGTCTCACTCTGTCTGCATTCCTTAACTCACATAAGGAAGAACAATTAGTCATTGTTCAATCTAAACTAAGTAAACTCAAAAATCAGAATGTGTTGTCATCCAGATACCTCAGCCACCAAGCCGCGACTCCCATCCTGACGGCGGCGGTCGACAGCCACACCTAGCGCTAGCCCCCCCGTGCTGACGGCGGCACGTCAATGCTCCCGTTGCGGTGGCAGTCAGCTGTAGGCCTGAGCTCCAGAGCCTCACCTGGACTGTGGCGTTACTGAACATAACGTTATCCAAAACATTCAGAAGACACAACCCCAGCTTCCAAAGCTGATATTTCACCTCCTAAACACATTTTTTTTAGCAGTCAAATTTGGCAGGATCTGTACTGTGACTAACTCAGAAAACAAATCTAATTTCACTTTACACGGACTATAAGACGAAATTGCCCATTAGTAATTCACCGATCATTCCCTTCCAAACACCAACTCAACAGAACTCACCGACATGTTCGAGAAAACTGGAGGGAAGGCAATATCCTTCAGTCAACCACTCAAAATAAGTTTAAAATATGCTTGATATCGACTTTGTAAATTAAACTCGTTAAATTAACGTTAACTTACCAAAGCTACACAGCTAACTTTACCTCACTGGTTTACATTCACTAAAAGCTACTTAAGTTAGTTCCTGTTCTCTTAACTAGTTACAACTCTCCGAAAAAAAGTCCTTGGTTGATATCATGCGGTACAAGAAATCCCCCATTCCCTGCTTATTATACAAAGAGGCAGATTCTTACCTGTCTTTTGTCCAATGTCCAAAAACACGGTCTTGACCTTAGCACCGGCAGCAAAGAGAACAATGGCCTCTCCGGTAGCTAAGGCGGCAAACCAGGGTTGCTAAGCAAAGACGGTTGCTAGGAAAAGACGGTTGCTAGGGACTGAAGAGGCTTCGGCCAATCAGGGAACCTGTCATAATCTCAAGCTGGGCAGCCACGAGGACGCTGCGTGTCAATCTAGCTGCAGTGCCATACAGCAGTGCGATGCCCAGCTTGAGATCACAACAAAAAAAAGAAAGAAAAAAGCTAGAGGATCGCGCATGTAGCTGAACGTGTGTATTGCTTACTGAAAGAAACATATTTTGTCACCATATCCATTCGCTATAATATGTTGGACAATATGTATTTAAAGACTTTTAAATGTATTGGGGGAAAACTTTGGGTAAAATTAAATTCATATAAAAAGTATACCTAGTCCAGTGGCTGTTAAAATACAACATAGAATCTATGTCTGACAATTTTTTATTTTGAAATGGCATCCAGATGAATCCCACCTATTACTCATGCTGAGTTTAGCCCATCTACTGCTCATAGTGCTCACTGAGGATACATAGTTTAGAAACAAGTGATAGGGAGGCATAATCAGACAGACACCATTCACCCTGATACAAGTCACTGTAACATTAAGATGATCTGAAGCTGTTATTTTAAGGTAAGATAGTTACATGATGTTGTTTACATGATATCAGGGACGTCATGATTCTACAACTCCCGATTCAATTAGACTTTCAATATTAAGGTCACAGTTCATTTGATTATCAATTTAAAACTGTTTTCAGCATTGATGGCATTATTTATAAGCTGCACATGTGCTCACCATGAAGTCCTGTCGACACACATATTCCCTGACCTACAAAGCGATGTAGATCACAGTGTTTAAGATGTGCACCTGAATGCACCATGAAGTTCTTGAATTCTTGAGTTCCTTGAATTCAAATGCCGAAAGGCTCATTTCAAACTATTTTTGATTTCAAACGGAAATTGTGACACTCCTAACTGCAAAAAAGATAACAAGAGCAAACTCAGACTGGTTCTGATTTTGACGGCTGTCCATTGCATGTTGTTCTGACCAGACTCAGACACTCACTTTCTGGTGTGCAGGTAATTGAGTGGTTAGCGCGCATGCCATGTACACAGTGGACCCCGGTTCGAATCCGGCCGGAGGACCTGCATGTTACACCCCCCATCTCTCTCCCCTCTCTGAGCTATCCACTGTCAAATAAAGGCGTCTATGCCTCAAAAAATCTTTTTAAAAAAGAGTAACTAATTCACTGAGCGATGCATCAGAGTTCTACTGAACAACTTAGAAAGTCTTTTGCTCAAGCAGCGGTCCAACTCTTTGAGATGTGGTCTGGATCCATAGCACCTGTCAGCTGTTCAAATTACTCTCCATGGTGTCATTTATTTATTCATTGTGTATGAGTCATTGTGTATTTGGTGGCAAATAAGAGTCTTCACTGGGGATTCATGGAGCTGTCTTATCTAATTCATGTAGTTTGATGGCAATCTGCCCATTACTTATGAATATATGACATGGCAGTGGTGCTTGAGGAAAGGCCAGGGAGGCACCACAAACATAAGAATTCATCCTCTGTGTGCCATCGATCAACTGCATATTAATGGCACTTAGGTTGTAGTGGACCAAGACCAGATCCATCAAAGAGATTTAGCATTCACAATGATTCTCTGTGCTGTTGATTTGTTACATGTTAGACTGCATAGCTTTTGTACCCTAATTGTCATGAAGGTTTTTATTTCATGTACAGTAATCATGTTCTACACCTCCTCGAGTTTGTTGTGAACATGTATTTTGTGTGTGTGTGTGTGTGTGTGTGTGTGTGTGTGTGTGTGTGTGTGTGTGTGTGTTTGATCTCCACAGGGCTACCTGCAGTACTCTGTGTTATTCTATGGTTATTATGGCAGGGTGAGGAAAATTGGCAGTGCAGGGTACCGGCTGCCCCTCGCCTACTTCCTGGTTGGGATGGCTGTCTTTGCCTACAGTTTCATCATTTTGTTAAGAAAGTAATGATTACACCACTACAACTCACACTGTTGTGATAATGATTTGATGATGTATTAATGTAATGTTACAATGAGGATGACTTGACCAGGTCAGGCGATCAGTACTGTCAAATTCAATAGATACAAATAACACCAAGCAGGTTTTTTTGCACTATATCAGACAATTATGTGCTGATACTGAGACATCTGTGATAGGCCAATATCGGCTGATCAAATGAGCCTGTATGGTTTCGAGTAACCAGTTATGAGGCAGGAGTTGATGGTACAACTATGTGTCTGGCAGTACCACATGCTGCTACGACCACACCATGTCCACTTAAGCCCCTCAAATGAAGTGGACATACTCAATCATATATTTAAGAATGATAATTTCATAGTTGTAACATTCTCAGAGCCTTGAGAGTGGTTTGTTTAAAAAACAAGCCAACAATTATCGTCCTGATAATGGGAGGCAAACATATCACATGTAATCAGAGCTGTGGAATATCAAATCCTCCATCTTTGCTCACTTCATCTGAGCAATTATTACCATCAGCTGTGCATGAACTACAGATTCAGAACTGCTTTACATAATAGAGAAATGTGAAATTGTCACTGCAGTTATCGTATCCGCCGTGAGAAGCAGGTAGTAATCCATATGTTGCATCCCTAACATTAAACAGCCACAAATGTATGTGTATCCTGATGTTAAAATCTGGCCAGAGACTGTTTAAAATCTCACTCAGAACCAAAGTGTTGGGCTGGCCGACTGACTAACATCACTATTCTATAATGTTGCTACGATAATATTTTATATGGTTTGATAATATGCTCTGGATGATAATACTCCTGCAGAATGGCTAAGAATTCTCGTCTGAGTCTGGCTAGTGCCTCTGATGAGAACTTCACGTTCTGCTGGAGGGTGTTCTGTGCCTGGGATTACCTGATAGGAAACCCTGAGGCTGCAGAGAGCAAAGGAGCTGCCATCGTCAACAACATCAGGGTCAGACACACACACACACACACACACACAAACAGTTCAAATGGACTTTAGATGACTATTTACATTGACATATATCGTATATATATATATATATATATATATATATATATATATATTGACTGTCCAATAAGGACACCTCCTTTCCCTTCGTATATCTATGTATTAATGTATCTCCAACATTTTGCATGTAGAGATACTGTGAAATGAAAACTATCTATCTGATAACATAATGATGTTGAATAATAATAATGATAATATTTTTGTTAATAGGAGGCTATTGTGGAGGAGCAGGAGAAGAAGAAAGACACCAGTCTGTAGGAGTCTTTGTTATTTGTCTCTTGTTTTCTGTGCTGTACTTGATTCATCTTCCTCTGTTAGGTCAAAGGTTAAATAACCAAGTTGTGACTCCATATCCCTCTGTGCTTGTTTCACCTTTGAATCATTTTACTGCCCCCTGCATTTAAAAATCAATACACACAGTGATGTGCACTCATCCTGACACGAGTTACAGAAGCTGAAGGTAAATCACAAAAAGGACATGACTGGAGTGACAGAAGAGATTAGAATGAGATGATTGAGTGCCCTGTATCTCCTTCAATATCTCCCACTGGATATTCTCCACTCTGACATACTGTACTGGTGTCAGAGCAGGGGGAAAAACAGGTCTAAGGTTTAAATCTCTCCTTTTTATACTGTATTACAGAGTCACCTTTTGTTGTGGAGAGTGTGCAGCAATAAGGCTCAGACCTTGTCACTCCCACACCAAGCTGAGGGAGTGGGGAGTGATGACTTCCCCCTGGTGCGGAGGATAGATTCAGAGGGCATACATTAGTAAAAGTAAAGTAGAACTGTTCAAATATTAATTTGGTTTAGGTGAAATTCACTTATACAAGGAGTACTCAAGTAAAAGTCTTAAAGTATCTGATTAAATGTACTCGAGCATCAAAAGCAATTTTCTAGCAATAAATTTACTTAAGTAACAAAAGTAAACTTGCATATATTTACATGTCTGAATATACTATATACTGTGCATTGGCCTGGCCAATTGTATTATCTGATAGTTAGCATTTTTATGATTATTGGATTGTGTTTTTTGTTTTGTTTTTTAAATCTGATTGTTGATAACATTATTTCCATTGTACTCATTTGGCTCCAATGCAACATACTCTGAAAAATACCCAATAACTAAAGTTATTTAATTAATGTGTTGAGTAAAAAAGTACCATATTTGCCTCCAAAATGTAGTGGATGAATGTATGAAGGAACAGAAAAATGGAAATACTCAAGTACAGTACAAGTACCTCACAATTGTACTTAAGTACAGTACTTGAGTAAATGTACTTAGTTAAACTCCAGAACTGGTTGGAGGTGGGGGTGGATGCTGGTCATGTGATCAGTAACAGCGCAACAGAGCCAGTAAAGAGTGTGTTGGACTGCTGCGGTGTGTCATGCGAGTGTAGCGTCAGACTCAAGCTGAATGCCTGGACGAGTTTCCAGCTGCCGTTGTGTAATGTTTTGGATACCAATACATATATAGAGGAAATCTTCGCTGTCTAGCTGATGAATGTGTTTCTGTGTGTATGTACTCTTCTTCAGGGCAGTTCTGATCAGTCTGCGTATTTTAGCTAACATCCTGGTGCTGCTGTCTCTGGCTGGCAGCATCTACATCATCTACTTTGTGGTGGACCGCTCTCAGAAACTAGAGCAGGAGAAGCCGGAGCTGACGCTGTGGGAGAAGAATGAGGTAGCAGAGCGGAGCAGACATCAGCAGCAGCAGCAGCAATAGTTTAATCAAATTATCTAACATACAATACAGTTCTAGGGAATCAATGAAAGTGGAGACCGACAGTGATGCAGTGCGAGATGTTGAATGTCAACTTCCATCTATCAGCGAGCATTTCATTCACTCAGCCTACTGAGCTTAATGCTGGATCCAAATATCGTTTGTAAGTCCTGTAGATTAAAATGAGCCACCTCTGTCAGTCTGAATTAACTTTCAATATAAACCACAAGTTTCTTTGTAAATGTAAGACTATATATGGCCATATCAGTTAGAGTAAGCCACAAAATATGTTTCAATTGTAGAGCACTTTTTAAAAACAAATGTGATGTGTTTCAAACACAATGACTGAATAAATTACCTAAATAATGATAAGAGATAAAAATGTTAAAAATAATAAGATACACATAAGGAAATTCAAGAACTAATAATAATTTAAAAAAGCAGGGAACACAGGCAACAAATGCAGATAAGACATGAGGAGCAAACACAGAACGAAGAGGGAAAACACATTGATTAGATACACAGGAAGGGAAGGTAAACAGGGACAGGTGAAACCAATCAGGGCAGTCACACAGAATGACAGGACAGAAACAACTACAGGAAGTGTGGGGCAAAGCATGACATGAGGGGCATCACCCAAAAAATTAATAAACTGATAAATTAATGCTGCATCCAATCACCGTCGGAGGTCAGAATGTCCAACTTAGGGGCTCAAAGTGTTTCAGGTGCACAACACCAAAAGTAAAAAAAAAAGGCTTGTAGATATAAACAAAGGAGGACACACACCATAACACGTGTTACAGCCTCTAATACTCTGAAAAGTATCTAAACATTTCATAAGCTAACACCAGTACTGTGTGTACAACTACACCCACCTTCAGACAGCTGCTCCCTCATGGAGCAGGGGTGGCTGTGCCCTGAGCTTACAGTTAGATATTACCTGTTACCTTATTAGGTTACCCTTTGAAAATTGTGCCGGTTTATTATTATTATTTGTTGTCTGCCGCTTGAGCTCAAATTCCCGTGAGCTGGAATGGGCCAGAAACTTGAAACTTGGCCCAATGATTGGAAATGATGTGCATTAACTTTTATTAAAGTATGAGCCCAGTCACCCAGATGGTGGCGCTGTAACTAAGGCTTGAAAATGCGTTTTTGGGAAGGCACCACCGTAAGTCTGATTGACTTGAAATTTGACACACAAGTCCAGCTCCATGTGCCCTACAAAAAAGCCTCTTGGACCATAAAGCTCTGCCTATTTATATTTGTGGTAATTAGCATGATGTGAAAAACAGTAAAATGAATAGAACTTTTGAAAGATTGACGCGAAAGCATGTACCCATGTATTTTTGCAATTTGCGAGGCTTAGAAAAGATTGGCCATAACTGCCACACTCACCATATGTCGTACATTGAAAACTGGTCAATGTGGGTGTGGCTTAGTAGAACAAATCCAAATCGGCACACATTCAGCCTTTTGCACTTCCGGTGCACTTCCCTTTACAGCGAATACCACGGCTCAGACGTTGCCCCGAGCCCGTCTTCTTTTGGGCCAACTTCCGTGTGCTCTGCAGTGTGCGGGGTCTGAGTCGCGTCGGGGGGCGTGGGGGGGCTTGGCCCCCGTTCATAACTGCTTGCAGTTCTAGTTATTAGAAATTGTGCCGGTTTATTAGGGTTCTAACCCCGAAGGGATAGAACCCTTCTAAAATTGTGCCGGTTTATTATTTTTTGTTGTCTGCCGCCTGAGCTCAAATTCCCGTGAGCTGAAACCCGAAACTTGGCCCAATGATTGAAAATGTGTGCTTCAACTTTTATTAAGATATGAGCCCAGTCAGCCAGATGGTGGCGCTGTAACTAAGGATTAAAAATGCATTTTTGGGAAGGCCATGCCCCTCACACCGTAAGTCTGATTGACTTGAAATTTGACACACAAGTCCAGCTCCATGTGCTCTACGAAAAAGCCTCTTGGACCATGAAGCTCCGCCTCCCTAGATTTTTTGCTAGTTAGCATAATGTGAAAAACAGTCAAATGAATAGAACTTTTGAAAGATTGACTCTATCAACACCAAATTTGGTATACTGCTTCGGGGGATAAACAGACAAATTTCTACTATAAATGAGCTACATTGGTCAGAAAACATGGCTGCCAGGGACCCATGTATTTTTTCAATGGGCGGGGCTTAGAAATGATTGGCCATAGCTCCCACACCCTTTGTCCTATAATCACAATACTTGGTGGGTAGGTTCACAACAGGACTGTTAATCTTCATACCAAAGTATGTTGAGCTCAACCTATAGGGGGCGCTCTAAATGCCAGTAGCATTTAGCTAAAAACCCAATTTGGAGAAATCTGGGGCTCATCATGGAGACATAGCGTGTTGCACAGATCTTTGAGGAACACGGAGGCCGATGTCATCGACTGCGGGGGATGAGGGTCAGGGTGGCCGGTTTGGGGCGAAAGGGGTTAGAACCCGCGGATTGCCGCTTGTGGCTATATTTATCATCTGAGTTCATTATTTGAGTGTGTTCCAGGATAGATAGATAGATAGATAGATAGATAGATAGATAGATAGATAGATAGATAGATAGATAGATAGACAGATAGACTTTATTGATCCCAAGCTGGGATATTAAGTTGTAGCAGCAGCATTATACACAGAGACAATAACAACACAATGAAATAAGAGGAGCAACATAGACATATTAAATAGCAATAGAAAAAGAAAAAAGTAATATATCCAAAAAAATGTACAAAATGTAAGAAACTATACAAAATGTATTTACAAATGTATAAATAAGCAGAGTGACTGTAGTGTAAGATAAAATATAAGGTGCGGTGAACAGAGTGTGTAAAACCAAAGTGTGCAGACACTATGTGTTATGACCAGAGTTTTAGCTGTTATTGTACACTGTATCTGTCTCTTCGACAGCGGAGCTGGAGCAGTCTGTGAGAGAAGGTTCTCCGCTGTCTGTCTACTGTGTGATGGAGAGGGTGCTGATCATTGTCCATGATGGATAGCAGTTTATTCAGAGTTCTCCTCTCCACCACGGTCTCAAAAGACTCCAACCTAAGACCAAGTACTTATTATATCAGGAGGTCCAGAATCAGGAGTTCCATATGTCGAGAATGCAACCTCAATCCAAAATCAGTAATACAGGGAGCCATTTTTAATTACATTCTGTTCACTCAAATATAGCAAAAACAGTTCCTAATAGCCTCATGTATCTGTATTTATTATTAATATTACTCAGAACAAATGTTAAAAAATAATCAATTCACAATGATAGCTATTTTTAAAAAATCCTCACATCTTGTTGCAGTTTTATTGATTTAGCCACTACTAACAACATCACTTTATTTGGACTTTTTTGCAGGAAAAACTAATTATGAATGAAACTGACACAAATGTGATGAGGTCACTGCTGGTGGTGTAAGGAGAGGCTGGTGGGTCCTCTGAATGCGCGGGTACTATTTGGTGAATTAGGCTAAAATGTCAGCTTTGGTTTTGAGCACATTCATTGAACAATTCATTATAAGTCCAAAGAGTTCCTCCTGATGTCTGTGGAGTGTATGGAGGCAGAGCAGTACTGGTCAGAACATAACAACGATTGTATTAAAATATACTGGGAAGATTCACAGTGTGAGCTGGTTTATGAAAGTGATTTTATACATTTAGAAAAAAATGACACTTAAAGCTGCTAATTGTAAAAGAAGTAGATTTTTGAGTCTCATCCCCAACTTGACAAAAAGTGACATTTTGGGACTGTAGGACGGTCGGCCACCATCCCAAAACATTGTTGTTGTTTTTTTGAGGAGATGGGAGTGAGAAACATTTCTTGCAATTAGCACCTTTAATGACAATAATGTGTATTCTGTTTCTGCTAGTTTCAACACAGTCAACCTATATGATAATTACAGAGCGAAATATTCAGAATGACAAATCTCCAGAGGTCTTATTTGTGTATTATTTTACATTCACCAACTGATTCTTATATTTGTCATCCTTTGAAACTCTGCTCAACATTTAATTTATGATAAAAAATAAGTGCTCACATCTTCGCTGATAAAGGAGAGACGGAGGTTTCAACCTTTTTTCCTTACAAGGAGGACCCTTGATGTCAGTGACGTTCATGTCCTTGCTCTTTCCAGGTTAGTGTGGTGGTTTCTCTTATCACCATGATTGCTCCGTCTGCCTTCGAGCTGGTGGCTCAGCTCGAGATGTACCACCCGCGAACCTCACTACGCTTCCAGCTGGCCAGGTACTTCATCACTGCTGCCTAATGCCTGTACAGTATATCACAGGTCTTACTGCACACTAACATTGTTCCTGTATTTATGTGTTTGCAGGGTGCTTGTTTTATACCTGGGGAATCTCTACAGCCTCATTATTGCCCTCCTTGATAAGGTCAACAGTATGAGCTCTGCTGTGAGTATAGAAACATGCATGTGATTTTATGTGGTTCTTTCACCTGCACCTACATTTTTTCTGTGGTGTTTGGCCACAGACAGTTCTGCACTGGAAACTTGTGCCAGTGCCCTGTACTTTAAAAATGGTGCTTGAAAAACATCACATCATCTCTGATAATGACCCAGTTCCTTCCGCTAATTATCTAACAGCTCTGTGAAGAATGTCCTCTGCATGGCACAATATTAGCAGCTGTAAGGAAAATACTTGGTTCAACATTTAGAGAAGTACAGTTTGCTTGTTTACAGTTGGGGTCAGAAGAGAACTGATGCTTGATCAGAACTGCTATTAGTGATCTTTTAGTCTAAAGCTTCTGTCATTTTTATTTTCAGACCAATTCAAATTTTGGTTCTCATCTTATTTCAGTTCCAGCTGTTCTTGTTTTAGTTGCTTTATCTGTTTTGCATTTTAAATGCTTTGTTAATTTCCAATGTCTTTCTGTTTTATGAAAATTGTCTTTCTTGTGTTTTGACCAGATGTGAAAGCATTGACTGGCATGTCTTCACTTTGTGAGTCTGTTTGTGTGTTAAATGTGTTCCTGGAGACACCTATTACAGCAGGAACTATCACACAAGTGATTTTCTGTATTTTGCCAAATGTCAGCCTCCTGTTGGTGTTTCTTGCAGTCTATTGTTTAATACTTGGCTGTATTGTAAATGAGAGCACTATCTCAGTGTATTTATGAGTGAGTAAATGTATGAATAAATATCAATCTCATGTCTGGTTTAATACAGAGCTGGTGTCATGTTAATCATGTTAGCTTAGCTTAGCATAAAGACAAGCGAGGAGGAACAGCTAGCCTAGCTTGGTCCAAAGTTCAAATACAAAAGTACCAAAATCTCTAAAACTTGTCTTACTGACACATTTTATGTTTAACAGAAATACTGTTGGGGCTCAATTAAAGGAGACTGGAGCGAGCCAGGCTTGCTGTTTCCCTCTCACTTCATGCTAAACTAGGCAAAACAAGTGTAGCGGCGTCGTAATCTCTCACTGCATTGTGTAGTTTAAAAGACGAAGAAGACCTTCACAGTTGGCAATCTCGCCGTTTATTTCGAACATGTGCTCGCAAAGCGCCTGGCAGAGGAATAATTAATACAGTCAGTCCCGGTTCCTTTCTCACACACACATACACGTCAGGAAGAAAGCAAGGTTCAACTACTCAACTAGTTTCATAATGAACATACAAAACGTACCTGGCAGAGGAATAATTAATACAGTCAGTCCCGGTTCCTCTCACACACACACATACACGTCGGAAAAATGTACAACGAAAAGAAAGTGCAGGTTAGCTAACACGTGTAGCACTAGCCATTTTGTAAACACAAATAAAAGAAAAACACCGTCAACTTTTCATGGAAAAGGACGTGCTTGGCTGTTTGGGAGCTATATGCTTTAAAATACAACTTAAACCACTTCTTAGCATTAAAATTAAAGTAATTACTGTGAAACAATGCGGAGCTCAAGGCTCATGCACCTACCAGGAAGATAGCGAGGTTCAACTACTGCTGCCCCCTGGGGGTGCACGACCCTAATCCACAGGGGTGCTGCATTTAATTACCATAGGACAGCCAAGTTTCTGTGCTGTGTGATGAGTTTTTATGGCAAGTGGAATCACACTCCTTAACTCCGTTACACAAGCATTAGCCTGCACTGAACAAACAGTAAACAGACTCTTGTTGAACCATTCATTTTGCATCATAAAGTAGTGATTAATTATTAGTTGCCCATATGAGAGTAGCACAGCAGTGACTGATGGAGCCATCTCTTTGTCTTCCAGATCCCAATGCATCCAGGGAACTGGTCTGACTCCAGCTCCTTCCTGGCCACCATCTCTCAGCCGGAGGTAGACAGTCTCTCCACCCTGGTTTCTGACATCTCTGTCTCAGAGCATCGCAACACTACCATAGCGACCATCTCCATGGTCATGAACATTAGCAGGAGTGGCTCAGGGACCATCTCCAACCAGACAGCTCTGTTTGAAAAGAACACCCGCTCTCAACAGGACCAATGCTGGGAGACCTACGTTGGACAGGTCCTCTCTTCTGACTGCTGTATATTACATAGTCACATGGCATATTTCTAGTAGATCCAGTATAAAATGTAGAAAAAGTCACACAACTTCTTGGGCCAGTTGTTCAAAGGTAATCCGATCGGATTTTGGTTATCGGATTGGATCAAATCTTGAAAATGGGTTGCTCAAAAGGGAAAGAAGGATTCTGAAATCGGATTGGATCACGGAATCCAATCCTAGTTTGAATCTGGATCAAACCTTCAGTTTGTGTTGTTCAAAACGTTTCAGTAGGATTTGGATAACTTTGATCCAAAAAAACAGGATTATCCTGATCCCAACAGGAGGTAGGATTTCAAGGTGGATTTCAGGAAGAAAATGTAGGAAAACTTTAAAATTGATCAAATGATACATTTTTATCATATGTGTATATACTTTTACTTTTATTTTGCACTTGACTTGTTTAACCGTTACAGTGATAAAGTAGATAAAGTAGACATAGGCTCCCAATTAAGCCTTTTAGTATAGTGAAGTAAAAATAAAATAAAAATAAAAATGATCTTGTCCCCATGAAGCAATCCCCCCCAAACAGATTTTAATAACAAACAAAAATAATATATTACATTTTTCTGTCATTCATCACTGTATATTAATTTCAAAGAAACAATCATCACCTGTCAAAAATAATTTCTAACAATTGAATCCCTGACTACATGTCCAGTCAGTCCCTCATTCTGACAGAACGCCAGAGGCTGGTCTGGTTCTTCAACAGGCTCAGGTGCATCATAAATATCATCACAGAGAGGGACATTGTGCATGGTAGCAATGTTGTGCAGGACAATACACGCAAGTATTATGTTGCATACTCCTCTTGGCTCCACTCGCAAGTAGTTAAGGCATGCAAAGCGTCTCTTCAGAACTCCATTTAAACGCTCAATTGCACATCTTGTTTTACAATGAGCAGTGTTGAAGCGTGCCTGTGCAGGTGTGGTTGCTGCAAGGAAAAGAGTCATCAGCCATGGTAGGAGTGGATAGGCACTGTCTCCTAATATTATGCCATCCGATCGGTTGGTCTAGAGCTCTGGTAATCCGGATTTGGTAATCTTGAAAACTGTGTATCTGGATCAGGGTGATCCAATCCAATGTTGCTTTGAAAAACCGGCATAAAAGTAAGACGGATTACCTGATCCTGAATAGCAAAAGATGGGATTTCCAAATCCGGATAATTTTGATCCAGATTGAATGTTTTGAACAACTGGCCCCTTGTGATTGTTCGGACGGAGATTACATTTATAAGATTCAAAATATCTGAGCAGTAGAACAGATTTGGGTTACTATACCTCTGATTTGAATGTGTCTCCTAATGGTCAAAATTGTGTTTCAGTAGCTTTACAGCATTTAACGGGCATGTGCATTATACTGGCAATGCCTTCTCTCCATGCAAGTCTCTGATGTGCCGACCTCCAGACATCACTGAGACATTGGCAAGCAGGTTTCAGCCTTGTGTGAGTTGTAAGTAATGGAATGAACTGTGTATGTGTGTCTCCAGGAGATGCTGAAGCTGTCCATCATCGACATGATCTTCACAGTGGCCAGCATCCTGCTCATTGACTTCATCAGAGGTTTGGTGGTTCGCTACCTGAGTGATTGTTGCTGCTGGGATTTAGAGAGCAAGTTTGTAAGTTGAACACAAGATTGTGTGTTTGTGTTGTGAAACCTTTTTTTTTTTGTTGCTTTGAGCTGTTACTGTTAATGGCTCAGCACATAACTATCACATTCTTGTTATTAAGCTACAGTATTTATCATGAATTGAGACAAATTAAGTTATCTCTGGACAGGGCTAGACTTGCTTCCACTCTGTGCTAAGCTAATCAGTATCTGACTGTAGCCTTGTATTTTTGACAGACAAATATGAGATGAATAAAGATTTCATCTAACTCTCCAATAAAACAGTTATTGATCTGATATTTCTGATAACTTTGAAACCAGCATTGTGTAGATAAAATGTTTCTTGCTAGAAATGTTCTTCTTCCATGCCTTTCACTGCTGTTTTTCTTGGCATGTTATCGCCACCTGTGGATCAGTGGAATAGAAAGAAACCATTAGCAGGAGCTTGCGAATGGTTTCCTTCCCACTTGCTCAGTTCACTCAAATCTCAAATGAACAAATCACTTAACTCCTGGTGTCTCCTTATACAGATATTGTATGATTTGTGGTTTTATTTGCAAAGGTGCTGAGAATTTTACTTCCAGTACATGGAACTGAATTAATTTCACCTGTGGCTCACTCATTGCATCGTTTGAAAAACCTTTAACCTCAAGTATGCTAGTTCCTACAAAATATGTTCCCATTTTTCTTTGATGGCAACAGAAGTTATTTGTAAAGCACATTTTAGACAAATAAATGCTTGATTTGCATAGTTCATGAAAAAATAAAACTACATAAAAACATGATAATTCAAGTCAAAAGAATGGAACAAATTTTCAAAGGAAACTGAAATGTAAAAAGGTATACATACAGGACAAGATAGCACAATAAAGTCAAGGTCAAAAGTTTACATATGCTTACGAGAATACGAGTGGAACACATACTAATTTGTCACAAAACATTACAAAGTTTGGTTCCATAATGAATTAAAGGTCTTCTGAAAATGTGACCAAATGTGCTGGATCAAATACTGTACATACAGTAACTTGAATGATCAGTTTTGGTGATTAAAGCATGTTGTGTGAAACAAATGTTCTTAGAGGTAGTAAAGAGGCCTCGCTACAGAGTGATTCTGATTGTTAACAGCTAATGACTTTTCTGGGCTCATTTTAATAGGGTTTGTTTGATACAGCCATTAGACTCAGCCACACATACTAGAATGGGAAAGTGGAAGGAGCTCAGAATTGATCTGACAGAGCACAGATCAAGTCTGGAATCAAGTCACTTGAAGCCATTTCAAAAGCAGTTACAGGTACCATAGATCAACTGTACTACGTTCTGTAAGTATAAAGTGTGTGGCACAGTTATGTCACTGCGCATGATCATGAAGAAAAAACAACTATCACCTGCTACTGCGAGAAACCTGGTCAGGATGGTCAAGAGTCAACCAAAAACCACCACAAAGCCAATCTTCAATGAATTAGAAGCTGCTGGAAGACAGGTGTCAGTGTCCACAGTCAGTGTGTTTTACATCAACATGAGCTGAGAGGCTGCCGTGTTGAAAGAAGCCCTCGCTCCAGATGCAGCACCTTAAAGCTCCTATGAAGTTTGCTGCTGATCACATGGACAAAGAAAAAAACTTCTGGAGGAAAACTGGTCAGAAACTAAAACTGAGCTGTTTGACCGCAATGAGCAGCAATCTGCTTGGAGGAGAGAAAGTGAGGCCTTTAATGAATACATACTTACTGTCAAGCATGGTGCTGGTAGTATTATGCTGCAGGGCTGTTCTGCTGCTCTAAAGGAAGTAAATGGAATAATGGAGGATTATCTCCAATTTTTTCAGGTAACCTAAAAACAGAAGATTGGGAGTTGGGTGCAGTCGGGTGTTCCAACAGGACAAAGATCCCAAACACACGTCAGAAGTGGTAAAGGAATGACTGAATCAGGCTAGAATTGAGGTTTTGGAATGATCTTCCCAAATTCCTGAATTGAACCCCATCGAACATGTGACTGTGCTTAAGAAACAAGTCCGTACCAGGAAGTCAACAATTGTAGTTGAACTTCAACAGTTCTGTCAAGAGAAGTGGTTATACATCCAGCCAGAGGACTACCAGAAGCTTATGGATGGCTATCAAAAGGACCTTCCTGAGGTGAAAATGCCCAAAATAACCAGATATTAAAATTAGTCAGTATTATTGAGGCAGCAGATTTGGTGACATTTTCAGAAGACCTATAATAAATTCATTACTGAACCAAACTTCATGAATGTTTTTGTGACAAACTGCTTGGTAAGCTTTTATTTTGGTGTATCTGGTGACAGGCAGTGTGGATTTGCATATTAGCTAAATATTTAGTTTCATCTGTGACATTTAGATTTAACACTTAATATTTAGATTTAAATTTAACATTTAGATTTAACTTTTGATTTAGCATTTAGATTTAACATTTTATATTTAGATTATTTATTTAGACTTAACATTGACATTTAATGTTTAAAAAAAAAAGGCTAGATCTGGCCAAATGTAACATTAAAAAATTCACGTTTTTTAACGTGGTTGGTTGATACCTTTGGCAAAAAGTTGCTGTTTATTTTAGCATGAGCAACTTTACAATCGGCGCGCCGTAGGAGTCATGGTTGTAGTTTGTCTTTGTCTGAGGAAAGTTCAGGCACATCCAATCATTTACTGATCACTGTCCTTGCATAGAGCATCAATAGGACTGTAGTCGGAGCAGGGTACATTTGGTCATCCTCTGCATAATTAGGATAGTTGCGTGTAATGAGGCTTTGTGGATGTATGCAAATGTTATTTGGAACCTCCACCTGTTGGGACCTCCCATGTGATTGCAGATAGGTATTTATGATTTAAGTTTTGATGATCTAACACCTTGAATCTTATTACTCCTTGTTTTTTGATGCCAGTTCAGGCAGCAAACTTTTACTCGCTGGCCTTAACGGTTTTACCAGCTGGGGCAGGATAAAACTCTTTCTGTTGTCTTCATTATCAACAAGGTCAGTGTCACAGAATGGAATTGGTTGGGGTGGCAGCAGACAACGTGGCACAGTTTGAGATCGGATTTGATGGCAGTCATAATCAGCACCTATTCTTCTTTATGAGTGATGAGAGGCTGAAAGGAGGAGAAGGGGCAGTGTCAAATATTTGCACAAGACTCTGGAAAAAAACTGACTGTTGAAACTTAATTTGACATTTAGCGAGAAAACTAACTACAGAACACCACACCAATTGATTTTTCTGTCTCTTCTCAGCCTGAATATGGAGAATTTAAGATAGCAGAGAATGTCCTGCACCTGATTTATAACCAAGGAATGATCTGGTGAGTATTACCCTAATATAACTGACAGAAATGAAACACTGAGGATATCTTTGTAATTCCACTGTATCACCTTGACCATGCCACTGTGAGTGTAATAGAGGATGTAATTCAGAGTTAATAGTCTGGCCAGTGCTGACCAGTCTCTATGACACTGTTTAGAGGAATATGGCCCTCTATACATCTCCATTACACCTACACGGCAGTCCTGACTGTATTTCCTCAACTCATTCCAGAAATGTCGCCTTGCAGCGATGAACATAATGAAGTGAAACCATGAGCCACTGGCTGTAATGTCTTTTATATGGGCTGTGACCTCAGTGACTGTGTGTGACTGTGTGTGTGTGTTGCGGACTTTCCTCTGTCTCTCCTGCAGGATGGGAGCATTTTTCTCCCCCTGTCTTCCTGCCTTCAACGTGTTGAAGCTGATTGGTTTGATGTATCTGAGGAGCTGGGCCGTCCTCACCTGTAATGTTCCCCATCAGCAGGTGTTCAGAGCCTCCAGGTCTGACATACACACACACACACACACACACACACACACACACACATACACAAACACACACACACTATCAGAACCAAAGGACATGATTTTATGTCTGTATTTGCTCTTGTGTCACATCCTCCATCCTCATCACTGAGCTGTGCACGTGATCCTCTGTTTGGTAATGATGATGCTGCATCAGCACACTGCTCTGATTACACATTATCAACAGAGCTTTACATTTTTTTTTTCTCATCCCCATTTTCTGTGATGGAGACAAATCAGTGTGTTGTCCTGAAGTACAGTACATGCATCTTCCTATACATACACATATATAGACAGGCCCAAGGCGCTCAGCCCACTCTGATTTATGTAACAAGGCTGTCAGTGCCGCTCTCAGTCCTTATCAGTCATTCCCAGATGTGATGTGTGTGTCTACACACAAAGGCAGTCCACTATACAGTTGAGAGAATATTTAACATGAGCCATTAAATGAAGGAGGCAGAGAGAGATTGATACTGACATGTTGCTGATTGTAAGAAAGACATTTTTATGCCCCCTACTCATAATTACTTTACAGAGTGCTGAGGCATTTGAATATGTGCAACACTGACAATAACTCTGTTGGAGATAACATGGATTTTGTTCAAGCATCATTGAAGGGGTTTGGTGTTCTTGGCCTTTAAATAAGCTGCACCACCTAAACATGGGAATGTTTGCAGGTTGACTATCATAAGTGGTAATGTATGGTCAATGCTAAATATTGTCAAGAAAAAAATAAAACCATGAGCACCACACCCAAGGTGATATAATCTAACAGTGTAGTAGTAGTTCATTTTGAGTGAATACCTACAACAGTGTGAATATTTATGGAGACTGTGAGGACAATATTTGAAAATAGAAGCCAAGGCCCTGATTACACAGAAGTACATTGCAACATGCCAACCTGCTTGAAAAAGGGGTATTTTTGGTGCGCTTGTGGAGTGGGGACTTGAAGAAACACGACTTTGTGGACTCAGCGGCTAATTCAGAAAATGTATATCACGTATAGTGAAAATGTGTAATTCTCAAAATGTTTAACATTTGGGTGTTAAGCAGGATGTGGTGAGCGCAGCTTAAAGCTAGGGTCTACAATCCTGGAGACCTAGCAAGAGAGCTAGCAAGATTTGAAAGTGGCACCTCCTCTAAGTTCCACCCCCCCATCCCGTCAGTCGTCCGTCCTAAGCCACGCCCCCACAAACTTGAACGCGCATCTGGCAGTGGGACTCAGCAGGAGAAGCAGATGCCAGAGCAAGACCAAAGTCCTTCTAGGCAAGTCAGGCCACTCGGCGGCCATCTTGGCGACGCCTCGAAAAGCCCAAAGAGACCAGTGCTGTGTTCCAATATCCATACTTCCATGAGTACACTTAAACGTAGTACACTATCCGCACTTACTAAGTACGCAGATTTCAGCAGGTGAGTGTGGTTCCAAACCTAATACTCCGTGGTGCACTTACCGGAAATTACGATTGCAACAGCCGCCGCGGCTCGTCACCCGCCAAACACATCCCGCTTTGAACGGTGAACAAAAGACATCTACGGCTTTACTTTTTAACAATTACAATCCTACAATCCTGCAATATGGCTCAGCTGCATGCGCTGTTGTCTCGGTAGCTATTTAAAAAAAAAATCTGAGCTGAGCGCCTCTGCCTGGCTCCGCTTCTTCCGCTACGTAGACAAGATGGCGGCCGTTGAGTGCGTATAGTGTACATCGATGCACACTCAACGTTTTTGCCGTTATGAGGGCGACATCCGGGTCCTTTAAGTACACTTCTTTTCGCCGCGATCGCGATCGGAACACCCTACGTACTCAAACTAAGTACAGTAAGTACGGTAAGTATGGATATTGGAACACGGCACTGACCCCTATCTAAATGAATGGAGGCATGGTCAAATCCACCCTTTAACGTGATAGCAGGACGGAAAAAACATACAGACATGCTCGCCAGTGAAATAAGATACAAATAAAAACCAAAAAATAACGACTTTACTGTAGAAATTATGTTTAAAACGCTCTTTTCCTACCGGGAGAACTCCACTGCGCATGCGCGCGGATTTACGACACCGACGTCCATCGTACGGCTGAATCTGTGCGGCTGCTGTGCTCTGGCTCTACTCTGCCTGACCATTGATGTATGGACCAGATAATGTCTAATACATCATTTCTTATCATTCACTCTATAAATTAGATAAAGATCTGAACGCAGTAAATGTTTTACAATAGTCGAACGTCTCTGATGGTCTCTGTCGTAAAAAACTACTTGTGCGCATGCGCTGGTGAAACAACATGATCTATAAGTTTCCCGGTTCGGCTGTGACAACGCAGGTGATTGGCTGTTGGTGAAAGGGCCGACTCATTAGCCATTCTCATGGCTAAAAACAACACACAACGAAGCTAACGTTAGCATTGGGCTAATACGAGCTACAAACGTAGCCGAGTTGGCAAACCTCACATATTTCATGAAAATAACAAATCCCCCTTAAACAAAACAAATAATTACCTGTCCAACAGAAAGAGAGCAACCTCTGCATCACTTGTCAAGCCCTTCACTTGCCCCAGTTGTCTCCACCGCTCAAACGCGACTCGGTCCGACTTCTTTCTTTGTCCAGAGCCTTTTTTGTCACAGCCTTTTTAGCCTCAGGCTTTCTTTTCCTTGCCTTTTTAGCGGGTGAGCTGTTACAAGTAACGCTGGCTGCATTTTCTCTGCCATTGTCACCAAATGAACGTCTTCTCCTGCAACTCCATATTTCTGCAGAGGAGTGTGCTGAATATTTCCGGCATCAGTGAAACGTAACGTGTGCACGCGCGGAGGAGGGAGGGACAGAACGAGACATGAAGGCATCTGACCAATCAGTGCTATCCGGGCCGGATAGCACTGACTGGTGAAATGTCATGCCATGACGTAAAATTTTACAGATGTTATTTGTATCAATGAAATAATAAAGTTTTGTAGAAGTTATTCAATGCTCAAACACCAGTGCAGCATGCAGTTTCCATCCTTGCCTCAGCTGATGTTTTCTTGACAGTGCTGTTGTAACTACCAGAGCTTAGAGCTGCACAGTTACTGTGAGCACAGCTGCTTTGGGTTTGAAAGTGGTTGATTTGTGTGTGCTCAAACAGCACTTGTCAGCTGTACGCCACTTAAATTAACACTGGTTAATACAAAATGTTCTGCTCATAGTGGCTGAATAACACATAACATACACAACATAATTCCAAGCTGTTTCTTTTACTCAATTGTAAAAGTCATGTAAAGCTGAGGTTAGGTTCATAATTATGATTTCAGCTCTATTCAGTACAAATGTTCCATCAGTTTTTCATCATCATCTGGAGACCCAACAAGATATTTTTCCTAATAACATTATCTTGTTGGGTCTCCACCTAATGAAGAGAATGCAATAGCTTTAAGAAATAGTATGTATTATAGGTTGTTTTGTTATTTTATTGGGTTAGGGTATCTCTTTGTTAACCGTCAAACATATTTCACCGGAATAGTTCAGTGGATCTAAATGGGGCTGCAGCAGTTTGATACCCATGTAACTTATGTCCATTCCAGGTTCTGCTGTTAGACATGTTTTTAGCCTTTCATCACAAGATAAAAGAAGATAGATCTGTAGATGAAAGCAGATATCCTTCTGTTAACAACATATTCCACATGGATTTGAATTTCTGCTGCATTTTGCTGAATTGATGAGTAAATCTGTGAAAACAACAGACATGTGAACATTGTACATTTCATCTTTTCCTTGCTATCTTTGCCTTTTTAGATCAAACAATTTCTACTTGGCTATGCTGCTTTTCATGCTCTTTCTCTGTATGCTGCCCACCATCTTTGCCATAGTGAGGTACAGACCATCACAGCACTGTGGACCATTCAGGTACAGTACCAAAGTAATAATAATAATAATAATAATAATTATTATTATTATTATTACAATAATGGTATCTAAAGATGTTTATTGAGCACCATGATGAGAGTGATATCAATGCCAACTCTGTCCAATACATATATTTACTGGGATGACAAAAGAAGCTGAACAAACATGTTTCAGAAATACACACACACTTCTCAGCTTTATTCCACATTTGTTCAGGATACAGAGTGCATTATGTACAATCTCAGGAGGGCAGGCGTGACTTACCCACCAAAGGTGAGCAAAGCCATGTGTAATATGAGCACGCTCATTCTACCAGTTCCCCTTAATACGTCACTTCCAAACAGGTTTTGTTGAGCCTAGTTTTGCACAGACTCAAGGCAGTACACAACATCTCAGAGGCCCTGTCCTAGTGTGGCTGCCAAATTAAAGTTTAAGTGTTTTGTATGTTTAGACAAGATAGATGTTTAGACAAGATAGATTTAATAGTTCCCCCACTGATTGGGGTCATGCTAACTGCTCCCAGACTCCGAAACTCTGTAGGAGACAGAGGATGTAGCTATAGATGTAGATATAGATATATTAAAATAATCATCTCATGTAAGCCATTTACCTGGTAAAAAAGGACAGTAAAGGCTCTACTTCTTTTAAAGCGAAACTCTCGCCAAAATGCAACCTAGGCTTTTTTTTAAATGTATATGAGTCAAATCTTCGTGTAAAAGCGTAATTACAACGAAAGAGGCACTTTTAAGATTGACCGTATTTTTGTTTTCGGCTCAAACTCATTTTCTATGGGAGTGCATGGGGCACTTTTACGCTAGCATCAAAATTGCTATTTTTAAAACACTAAGAACCCTAACCTAACCCTAACCCTTCGACACGACATGAAACTTTGCTCATAGTATCACCAGGGTCTCTACACATGAACACGAGCATTGAAAACATTGTTTGTGTACCAGGGCATGTGAACGGAGCGTAGCGAGCGGGGAGCGGAGCGTGCGCAACATAGTCGGAGCGCAGAGCGGGTTTTAATCCAAAGGCCAGAGCGATGGTTCTGTTTCGCTCCAGTTCCGTTCCGATACCGCTCACGACGACTCTAGGGCATGCACAAGTCCAGACTCACGTGTGCCTTAAACAGTTCGCTTACATCAGAGGTCATTCGTTGAGAGATGGAGTTTGTAAAATATTTCGAAAAGCAAGCAGACAGGTCATAGGAATTGCTCCCTCTTTTAAATGTGAGTGAGCGTAGAGCAATTTCACCGGAGCTGAATGAAATTTTAGGTGAGCGGAGAGCGGTCTTGGAGCGGAGCTGTCTGGTATAACTTTGAGCGATGGAGTGAAGGAGCGAACACCCACCTAAGCGGGGAGCGGAAATTCTCGCCGCTCAGCTCCGCTCACATGCTCTGTTGTGTACACAGAGTTTACAAAAATAACATTTTTGAACAACTCACGTTAGCGGTATCTTCTTCCTCTGGCCGTCGTCATGGAAGCCCAGACGTACTTGGGGATCGACACGTCTGGGTCGAGTGTATGTGGTTCATTTGAGCTATGTGTAGAGACCCTGGTGATACTACGAGCAAAGTTTCATGTTGTGCCGAGCCTTCTTAGTGCTTCCTAGTGTAAAAGTGCCCCATGCAATCCCATTGAAAAAGAATGTCACACAAATTGTTACACAGAGAATATTATTTTGATGAGAGCTGGAGCATAATTTGAGAGGGTGTTTCTCACCTCAGTCACAACATACCTGCATTTAGTTATCACTCAGCTTGAATGTGAATGCAGATTAAATGTATTTGATACGGCTGCATGTGACAGGGATGCCCTGGAAACAGAAGCTAAAGTTGTTGCCAGACATGGCTCTGTTAGTTGGCAGTCACTACATTTGGAAAGTCTGCTGCCAGTACCAAAGGTGTGGTTGTGTTTATGTTGTTTGTAAATGTTAACATTTGTATTTCAGTGGCCAAGAGAAGATTTATGACATCATCTCTGAGACAGTGGCCAGTGATTTCCCACTGTGGTTCAGCAAAGTGATGAGTTATGTTACCAGCCCTGTGGTGGTGCTGCCAGCACTGTTGCTACTGTTGTAAGACTGCACACACACACACACACACACACACACACACACACATACACACACATATCTACGTATCAATAAGCCATCTTGACTTTTGCTCCTGTGTGTTTCAGCATGCTGATATATTACCTCCAGGCCATTGCCAGATCACTCAAATTCACTAACAACCAGCTGAGGATGCAGCTCCAGACTGTGAGTCTGTCATGAATCATTATCTGAATGGATCATCAATATTTATGTTGTATTTTTTTCATGTATAGTGTGTGGGCTTATTTAAAATATATATACATGATTTTCATATAGATAGCATATATGATATATACATAGCACACAAACACACACACATGGAAAATATGTACATATATATGTATGTATGTATATATGTATGTATATGTATATATATATATATATATATATATATATATATATACATACATACATACATATTTACACAGAGAGAGAGAGAGAGAGGGGGATAATTGAATTGGGTCATTGTTAAATGTGCCCTAAATTTGGGTGTGGACATTTTACATTCAAAGGATTTACTTCTCAGGTCAAATTAAGTACATTTTATTATTATACACCATTATTAGAATTATATTTTTATAAACCCGAAAAATTCAGAACTAGTACCCTTTTACAGACAAACTATCTAACGGCAACATTGTTTTCAAGATGAATCTATTTTTAATTAGTTGATTGACAGAACATCAATTGGCAGGCACTTAAATAACAAAATATGCATTTTAAATTATTTCTAGATGAAGTCACCCTTAGATGCTGTCCTAAAGTAAACATTAGAGTCAATGATATTCAATGGACTAAAGTGTGTCTAAAGTGGGGATTTCTTTAAATCTCCTCAGGAGCGCACTGATGACAAGAAGAAAGTCTTACAAATGGCTGCAGGTATCTCTGGTGTTTTTTCAGCTCTCTTTTGTGTGTGCAATTATTTCTGGTAGTGTCATGACCCTCACCTAGTGACATTTAACCCAACCTTAGCTAGACTGCAGGCTCCAGAGGCTGCAGCAGACAAGAAGCCAGATCAGCAGGAGAGTGACATCACAAGCCAGGAGACCTCCATCCACACTCCATCGCCCCGTCAGAACGGCAGTGTCACAAACTTTCAGTCTCCTAATCGCCGTGGAAACAGCATCCGCACCATCACCCAATCAGCGTCCAGGGCAGACCTGAACAGAGGAAATGTTGCTGGATCTGTCAGGAGCCCAGCAGTGACCATTCTGCCCAAACACAGGCTGGAGCACGTACCTAACAGGTCTCACACACTGATATATTGGTTTAGACAATCAGGTTGACTTTAGACAATAGAGGACCTCTTATGAGACCCCATGGGAGTGTCCTATTATGCATTTTTAGTCAAGTATGTACGTTTTTAGTTTGTATTCAGGATTTAAATTATTTTTAACTATGTTTGAGTCTTTTGTTCCATGTCTATTTTCGAAAATGAGTGTAGCCTGGGGAATGACTGTGGCTGGGTGGGTGTTGTCTTTTAGTATCTTTGGGCTCTGTGCAGACATTTCACTTCACTGATGTCACTGATACTCTGTAGATGGTACCAGTGATGTTCTGGTGGTTTGAATCACCTTCTGTAGAGCCTTCCTGTCCTGGGCCGTGATGAGCCATTCCAGTTTGTGATGTTTCCAGTCAGGATGCTTTCTATTGTTCCTCTGTAGACATTGACCAGACTCTTGCTCTGGAATTTAGCCTCTCTAAGTTTCCATAGGAAGTAGAGCCTCTTCTGTGCTTTTGAGGATGGGATGCCCAAGGTATGTTTTCAATGATGGTTATTCAAAGGAACCTAAAGCTGTTCACCTGCTTCACCTCAGCTCCACTGATGTAGACAGGAGTGTGTGTCTTTGCCTCCTACTTTCTAAAATCAACATCAGCTCCATGGTTTTGCTGATGTTGAGCAGTAGATTGGTCTATGTGCACCACTCTGCAAGACTGTTGATTTCCTCTTGATATGAACTCCCACTATTGTTTATAAGGCAGCTGATGATGGTGGTGTCATCCTCATACTTCACAGTAAAGACCTCCTGATGTTTGGGAATCAGTCATGGGTGTACAGTGTGAACAGGAGGGGGGTGAGCACACAGCCCTGGGGGGCTCCAGTGTTGAAGGTGGTGACTGCCAATCAGAACTCTCTGGGGTCTGCTTGTGAGGAAGTCCATTATGCAGTTGCAGAGTGTTGAACTCAAGTCCAGAGTGTTAATGTTTCAAATCAGCTTCATGGTGAGATTGTGTTGAATGCTGAGCGGAAGTCAGCAAACAGTATCCTGATGCAGTAGAAATGACATTCTCTGTGGATCTGTTGGTTCTGACAACGTACTGGTGAGGGTCCAGGCTGGCAGGAATGTTG
Organism: Diplodus sargus; assembly: GCA_903131615.1. NCBI lineage: Eukaryota > Metazoa > Chordata > Actinopteri > Spariformes > Sparidae > Diplodus > Diplodus sargus. The sequence goes on along the minus strand of CAEMYA010000684.1, from coordinate 1,514,469 downwards.
TTTTTGATGTGCTGGAGAACCTGTTTCTCAAAGCACTTCCACAGGATGGGGGTGAGAGCCACAGGGTGGTAGTCATCAAGACTAGACACAGCTGGCTTTTTAGGTACAGGAAGGATGACAGCTGTCTTGAGGCAGGAGGTAACAGTCTCCTGTGAGAGTGAGATAACATGGAAAAGGTGGTAATAACATCAGCTAGCTGATCATCACTTGTTTTTAGCACATGGCCAGGTATTTTATCTCGATCAGACTTTGCTGTCTACTCTTCGTTTTGGATTCAATCTTTCAACTGAATTAAATTCCAAAAATGTATTGCACTTATGGTCCATGTAGCTACACCGATCCAATTAATTAATGGCCACAATTAATACAGATGTCTTTTCAAGGTTTATTTGTTCTCTCTCTCTGTTTCAGCAGACACCCAGACACTGTGAAAACTACAACAAAATAAAAGACATAAAAGTTTTACAAGTCACATTCACATTCCACTCACTGCCACAGTCTCTCAAGCCAGTGTCCACACTCGGAAACACATTAGCATAACCAAAATGTGCTAAGGTGAAATGAATAACTTCACTTTGTACTTTTGGATATGTAAAAAAAAATAAATCCTTCAGCCGTAGTTTGTACTTCCTTTATATGGACTTGTATATCTATAGTGCTTTTCCAGTCTACTGACCGCTCAAAGCTGCTTAACAACAACTCATACACACTGATGGCAAATGGCTGAAGGTGCCAGATGCTCATCAGGAGTAATTTGGGGTTCAGTATCTTGCTCAAGGACACTTCGACATGCAGCTAGGAGGAGCCAGGATTTGAACCAGCGACCTTCCGATTACTAGACAACTCACTCTACCTCTCAGATCATTATACTGTATACTGTATATATATCATTAACCTGGGTTTCATTGGGGAGTTTTCAGTTTATTTTCCATCCTGACAAGAAGCACTAAATACTTGTAAGTCATGGGTCATGGGAGCTCTTCTGGCATGAAAGGTTGATTTCAAACCTGCTGAATATTGGCTTGAAAAGATCATCCTACCACTACTTTTTTCTTGTTAATTTGAATAGACATTACATCACGGCTGAACAACAAAAACGTATTTTTTTTGTGTTTTTTTTTGTTTTTGGTGTCTTTCAATTTTCCATGCAGTCATTGGTTGCATTCATTTCAGAATTTAATAGTCATTGAGCCCTGTTCCAATATCCATGAGACTGAACACCATCCCCTTTTTAATTTTGTCAAAAGAAAAAATTGTTATGCAGCAATGCAGTGCAGTTTCATGCTTTTAAACAGCATTATGCAATGATAGCATGCCAACAATAATACTACATAATGATAAAACAGGCTGATTCTTATGTGTTTTCCTTTCTCATAACAGGCCTCCACCATTTCTTGGTGGCACTAGTGGTACCTGCAGGTCCAAGTCCTACCACCACATGGCATACAATCACCCAGCCCGCTATTCTGACAACATCCACTCTGACCCCCTGTGCAGGAAGACCATACGCTCCTTACATCCTGTTGAAGCTGCAGGGATCATCACTGCACAGAGTTATGGAGGACGACGTGGTCACACCACCCGCTATGTGATTGTCAACGAGCACGAGCCCAGGAAGAAGCTGCTGCGCTCAGCTACACGGATCCCACGACATTACCTCATGGAGGAGTCTGCAGAGATCCTGGAGCTGTACCCGCGTAACATCAAACGCTACACACCCCGCACAGCTCATCACCAACCGCCTCCTCACCGGTCCCACCCTTCACAGCAGCATCTGAGTGAAGAGGAAGAAGAGGAGGAAGAGGGAAAAGGCAGGAGAAGGATGTCCTTGGGGAAGGCACATCGGCCCCGTTCACTCTCTGACCTCCACCAGCCAGCACACTTCTACATTGGTGAGCGTGTGGAGAGCCACGTGTCCATGGCCAAAGATGGCCGCACTGCTCGAGGAAGACATGGAGCACCAGAAGAGGATGAAGAGGAGGATTGTGAAGGAGAAATGGACTGGGATCAATTGGAGTCACATTCCCGGTTCCAGGCCAAAGCAGACCCTCTTCTCGTGCGAACCACGCGTCATATCCATTCACCAGGTAGACACTATCAGTCCCCGGCCAGGGTCAGGCACATGGAGTCTTATGTGAAGCCCAAGACAAGACCAAAACTGGAGACCCCTCTGACTGAGTCTGACTCAGCCTCCCTGGCCTCGAGCAGTGACCAGCAGAACAGCAGCACTGACCAGTACATTCAGGTCATCCACAACAAGGAGCGCTACCTCAAGTCGGATGCCAGGCAAGGAAAGCTGCCCAAAAAGAGGTCCAAAGCCTGCTTTGATCTAAATGTTACAGAGTCAAATGATCTGGTTTCCTCCAATGTTTGACAGCTTCACCATGTATTCTGTTCAAATGTTTCTCAAATTATCATAGATAAACATGTTATGCTACTGGGTATTAGTACATTAATAGCACAGCTCATTATAAATGTGATCTCTTTCTCCTATGTGTGTGGCCTTGTGTCATTTTAAAACAGCAGTGTTGGCTGAGTAAACGGGCTATTTTAGCATGTGTGAAATAATAAAACCACATTACAGTGATACTGTTAATGGAACATTAATATGCAACTCACACAATCATCTGCTTCTCCTGCAACCACAATAAAATAGTTGCATCACACGCTGATCCTTCCTGGCCTGTGCACTGAATAACAGCATTTCATCTGGAATGAAATGACCACTACAATTCCCAGCATGCTTTGCTGCAACAACGAGGACTCCAGCTGCAGGTGCGTGAAGTCAACCAGAGTAGAAGAAGAAGAGTCTGCCTTCAAATTAAAATATGTGGCATTTCACCCTCGGTTAAATATTGAATTGTATGCAAACCAAAGGAAGGAGACTTTGTCAAATGATCGAATACTATTGTTCATATAGTGAAAGTGTTTTTATAGCGCATGGTACAGTTTCATACACGCTGGAGTTTGTGAACAGGGGTTTATTTTGAAAGCCGTAAGCGGAAGTCATTCGGGTTGACGCCGCTGCTAACCGTTCCCGTCCTGTTTATTCATTCAACAGTCTAGATTTTAATGTGTTAACCGAGACAGACGTCGGCTGCAGTGTGGCGTTGTGGCGTTTTATATACTGCAGTAGTTGACCGAGTTGTTGACGTTTTATTTCTATTCACATGAGTCGTAACTGCGAGCTAGCTGCTTGTTAGTTAATGATGCTGGCAGTGCGTAGCACGTTTCATTCATTTTGGCTAACGTTAGCTGTGTAGTGGCGGCTAACGCTCACCTGAGCAGGTTTAGTTGTACATGCTAACGTTAGGTAATGCTACTTCTTATATAGTCCAGCTACAGTGTGACTGACTAGCCTTGAGTACAGAGATAACAGTGTCGTGTGTAAACCTTTTGGCCGCTGTAACGTCAGCTAGTGCTCGAAGTGAATTAGGTTAAGAACTATCTTCATCACCATTCATCAGATATTATGGATTATGAGCATAAAGCCAATGCAGCGGCGGACTGTTTGATGAGCTACAAAAGAGATGAGTCCGGATGGAAAGTCTGCAAGAAATCGGTAAGTGATACCTTTTATCAGTCTGACATGACACTGAATGATATGTATCTGGTTTCCGAGCTGACACATGCTGGGTCTTAAATGTGGTGTTACAGATTCTTCAGGTAGGTTCACTGGTACATGTCTCACATGATGTGGCCTTGCTAACAGACACCTGACAGGAAAGGGTTAAAAACTTTTACGAAACTTGAGGCTTAACCCTCCCATTTGGCAAGCAAGTGTAAAAATATGCACAGTGTGAACTGTTGGTCCTAACTGTGATGCAGTTCACAGTGTTGCTAATGTTGCAGGAGTGTGACCATTTAAAACATGGAACCTTCTCAAATAAATGCGTGCCTTGTTTGACTCACCAGAGCATCAGTGGTTGGTGGACAAAGGTCAATCAGTGGTGCTACGTGATGGTTAACATGACCGTAACCTTTTACACTTGCTCCTCAAGTAGAAATACAGAAAGATATGTTTATTCTGTGTTGTTTTGAAGTATGCAGTGGGTAGAGTCCAAGGAACAGCATGTACCAGGGCAGTTGATGACACAAAGGCAAATGTTGCTCACTGTACTCTTTTCTTTGACAGAATGACGTGGTTGTGTCGTGGCGTCCCTCGTCTGAGTTCCCCGGGAATGTGTGAGAGAACTCATCTTCTGTTTTTCTTTCTCATCTAATTTTGATTTCAGTTCAACTCAATGGTGAAATCTGCAGACAGAAAATAAAAGAATAGTTTGCTGTTATTCAAGTCTATGGTATTAGCACAGGGATAGCACTGGTGTCTTATGCCTACAACTAAGAAAAAAGTTTTTAATGCCGTCTGCACTACATAGCATGATTAAAAACAAATAAGAGCCGTTTGCAGCAAGATACCCATCGGGAATGATATTGTGACAGTAGTGGTGAGTTTTGCAGTTAACAATCAGCTCCCTCCTCTCTGCCACCACATGAACGCATAGAGGTAAGACCCAGGAGCCAACGGAAGGATCCTGCTCACTGTGCATTTGCTTTCTCTTTTACGACATGAGCAGGAGGAGAGCCATGGGTTACTTACCAAACACTACATAACAATGATTACTTTTGGAGTATAGAGCTATTTAACACTTAATTTATTAAAAATGTGGAACTTCCAGCAACTTAAAAAAAGTAGTTATCCGCTGCTCCCAAAAGGTATTGTTCATTTAAACAGCAGAACGCCTTGTGCAATACTTTAGATACCTGTGAATGAATTTTAAATAACATGACTTGAGATATATATTGTTCATAATTATGTTTCTTTAAAACTAACTAACTGAAACTAATAACTGTTATGCTTCCATTGCCTTAGACTGAGCCACTTATATCTAGAGGGAGAAAACCCTTTTCTGAACGGTCTGCCATCCAGCACCGCCATGTTTACTAGAGATGCATCGATTGAGATTTTCTTTGCCAATTACTATTTCTGTTTTTAAGTCAGAGGGTTTTTCTTTCTAAAAACTGTAAATGATGCCATACACAAACATGTTGTAACATTCTTTTAATGGAAAATTCAACTGAATGTTTGTTTATAATGAAACATTGACTATTAGATAACATAAATGGCATTTTCTTAAAAAGTGCACTAGGTTACAGAAACTTCTCTCACTCTAACAAATCTCAAACTAGTGCTCTGTCACTGGACAGAACTTTTTCGTAGAAATAAAATCTGACCTAAAATGAATTTCAGTACGTCTAACGTTATCCAACATGTTGTGAGCTATTGTTATCATAACCTGTTGGTGGAAGGGGTGTTCAGTCAGCCGCGTACTGCAACCTCAATGTTTAATGCCTCAGAATCCTACACACTGGGTCTTTAAGGATGATGTGGTCTAAAATCATTAACTAATTGGTATCAGAAATTAATAGGGACTTAACAATATCAAAGGATCACGGTCCGATATCTTCACGATATGCAGTGTGTACAGTATTTATTATTTGTATACAGTTTGTTACGTTTCTACTGTATGGGAGACTCATCTACTCACTAGTCCGTCTTTACAGGCACTTAAGTTACAAACTATTGTTACTCTGACTTTACAACTTGTACGTTGATCAGTTTGTAGAAAACCTGGATAGTAATTGTGCGGTAAAAATCTTTGTCGTGGTGATGTTTTAGTCATGACCGTGATCTAATCTGTTTATAGCCTAGCATTCGGTTTTTATTGCTTGAGATTTAATTTACATTTTAAAAATCTCAAAGTGATGTTCAAATGTGAAGATTAACCTGATGAACAAAACCTGGAAGTATCATCAATTTGCATTTGTCACAGAGATTATTTGTCCGCGATATTTCTAATCCAATTAAAGAAAATCCAACAGGCTTTTTGACAATGGAACCAGGGCAATGCTTATACCACTCTTAAGAATGAAACCAATGGAGCCAACCAATCACTGGCAGAGTAGGTCAGGTCTTATGTGAACAAATCTGTTTTCTTGAGCAGTGTGATTGCATCCTCTGCAGTTTTAACAACAATATAATTACAAATCTTTACCAAACCTCAGCATCGCCCTCCGACTGATGTTGACAGTCCCCGTAACTGCAGCAAGCGGAGAGAGGAGTTTCCCTCGCTTGAAACTAATTAAAACACACCTGAGGTCAACGATGCTGCAGGAGCGGCTGTCAGCGCTCGCTCAAATCTCAGTTGAGCACGACGTCACAAGATCACTCGACAGAGATGACATAATTAGAGCATTCTCAGCACTGACAAACAGAAAGGCCGGATTTGTGTAAAGGACGAGTCTGTCTGTAGCCTGTCTGTTCTTTTCCTGCACGCTGTCCGTGGTGCTGAAATAATGCGGAGCACGTTGCGCTTATAGGCTACTTTTTGTTGCCAATTTTCAAGTTCATGATTGTTATAGGTGTTATAGTTTTGGATTGTGATAAGATACCTGTTCGTGTCTTAAAATGCACATAAATATGAAAAATTTGTATTTTGTTGAAAACCAACTTCAATCCTCATTTTATTCCCTGCTCATTCCTGGTTTCTTGCCCTATAGAGATTTTAACACTCGGTCACAATGTATCAAATTATATGTTTCTGATCGGACCAAAGCGTCAGTTGGACTTCAGAAGGGCCGGAACTCAAACACTACTAGAACGGCCGTAAGCGGTCATTTGGACCGCGATAATACTAACTCTATATTCTTATATTCTCTCATGTAGCTAAATACCCAAATTGAGTGATGAATGCATTCATTGTCATTATATTAAATAAACAAAATAACACCAAAATGTAGCCTACATTTTCACATAATTAACTAGCTATACGTTTATCAATACTCATATCATCGCACAGTAAACTGCAATTATTTCATGTATTTACACAAGATTTTAATAGAGTAAAATCAGAACACGAAAATTAACAATTAAAAGTCATTTAACACTTAATAATATATGATAAAAAAATAAGAATAATCCACAAAGCTGGAAACGAGCTGATCTAAAACAAATAAATATCCGTTTTGATCACTGGTCACAGTCCGCAGATTACCTCCGCTCTCCTCACAGTTACCACACACGGGCTTGTGGCATTTCAAGTGTCCGACGTTTGGTTCCGTTAGCAGCTCTTTCGGACCGGCACTGCCTCCGTGTCCGTGTCTGCTGCCGCCCACCTTGTGCCGACTGCACTTAAATATCAAAATCAAAATCCTTCCGTGGCCCGTTATTTCATTTCCTATTTTTGATCTGAGCAATAAATCGAAAGTACAAAAATGAACCATTATTTGTTTTTTGGTATCAGATTCATAAACGAATAAGGAAATAACAAACAGTTTTTTCATTTTTCGATTTTGGAATGTCAGTTGAATATGAAAAGAACGAATGATACACGGATTTGCATCCTCTAAGATTTCAATGCATCAGAGACGCATGGGCGCAAACATATCGGTAATTAAATGTTTTATGGGATAGGGCCTCATATGTAGTATTGAAACGGGCCCCCAGATGCCTAAGGCCACCACTGGGTGTATCATCCCTAGAGATTAGCCATGTAGAGAAGAAGGTGTTTACTGTTTATCCGGGGTTAAATCTGTGGTTAAAGTGAAACTCTCGGCAAAAAGCAACCAAGGCTTTATTTGTGATTGAATATGAGTCAAACCTTTGTGTAAATTGTGTCGATCCCCGAGTGCAACCTGACAGGCAGGAGAGTAATGATGGACCGCCTGTCAGGTCGCACTCGGGGATCGACACTTTTTGTCTGCCATGACGGCGACGCGCTGGAGATTCAGCTCCTACAGTGAGTAGTTCAGAAACCTTCTTTTTAGTAAACTCTACACAAAAAATGTTCTCAGTGTTTGTGTTCATGTGTAGAGACCCTGGTGATACTACGTGCAAAGTTTCATGTTGTGTCGAGCCTTCTTAGCGTTTTAAAAATGGAGATTTTGATGCTAGCATAAGAGTGCCCCTGCACCCCATTGAAAATTAACTTGCCCGAAAACGAAACCACGGTAAATCTTAAAAGTGCCTCTTTCGTCATAATTATGCATTTACACGAAGGTTTGACTCTTTTGAATCTTCTGACAAGCCAGACAACCCAGCCCTGCAAGATGTGGTTGCTGGACTTATTTGTCTCTCTGTAGAAGAGAGAGACTATTTGAATAGTTGCAGTGTAGAAATGTGCAAAGAGAAAATTGACGAGTTCATAAGCTACACCAATGATCCTGCCCGAACGCCACACCGCACTAAGGCGGAGGTTTTGGGTCAGATCACGCTGTGGTACCAGCATACATTTGAGTTACTGGCTAAGAAAAGTCAGGAACAGCTCTCTGAACTTCAGCAGGAGAATACCTGCCTGCAACAGGAAGTCAGGGAACGAGCAAGTGCTGCTGCACCTGCACAGTTGGTGCGGGAACAGTCAGCGGATGAGGACTCTCTGATCGCTGATCTGAGTCCCGGGTTTGGACCTCCGCCTACCACGGTGTAGCGACTCACACTGTAGTGGCTACAAAGACATGCCCTCGAATGACTCAGATGGACCTTATTCCCCTCAGGAATATGTCCTGTGAACACGTTAGAGCCCTTAGCCAGGGACATTGAACGTTTTTATTCTAACACTGACGATTATCTAAGAGAGCATGAACGTGTTCTCCTCGATCTTCCAAGCCCAACCACCGCGAAAAGCTTAAGCTCCTTTGGAAGACCACTTCCAGGAGTGTCCATGTTTTCATGCGTTTTCGTGCATTTGCCGTTGTTCACAGGAAGCAAGAAGCTCCCAAGGAGTACTACCGACGCCTGAGAGCGGCGTACTTCCAAGGCCGCAATACACCTGGGTTGGAGGAGGAATTTGGCTTTAAGTCAGTTTTTTATTCACAACCTTCATCAAAGCATACGCTGTCATGTGGAGATGTATTGTCGGACCAGGAACCTTAGTATGCACGATATCAAGAGATATTCGATGATAGTGTGGGAGGTTCACGTACGCCCAAACCGAAAGCCAGAGAGCCAAGACGTAATAACTTAAGACCGCCTGACCAGCAGGATAGGCGACATAACCAGGGGGGGTGGTAGTCTGTTCAGCCCAGACTAGACTCTGTCCTCCAGGAATTTTACCATGGTTTACCAGGACAACGGTAATTGTTACATCCATACACACACACACACACACACCGAGATACACACAATCTCATGAGCGATCTGTTGGAAACTTATAGTCAGTAACACCGCTATAACAAAAGACATGTGTATCTAGTATATTCCCCTTATTGACTTCAGAGGCGGACTCCTCGCTGTAGCCTGGCTACCTTTTTGGAACTGTGGGTATTGTCCCTCTAGATTCACCTCTCGTTTGACCAAACTTCACACGAGACCAAAGACGACGTATCCGCCGTCTTTGTTCAAACCTCGTGCGCAGGCGTAGTGATCACCTTTGGTCGATATATTCACCGTCACCATTTTTGAATCCCAGGTATATGATTCAGTAGAATCTGAATCATCACCTCGGGATCCGTGTTCTTGCGCGACTTCGCCAAATCATGCTCGCCGTTTCCTGTAGTCTCTCCAACAAGAGTTCTTAAGTCACGCCCACTAATTTGTAGTCTGGCAAACATGACTTCCCAAGCCACGTTCGGCCATCTTTGTAGTCTTTACAAGGGACTTCCTGACAGACAGACAGACAGACACACACACACACACACAAACACACACTTATATGTTTGGCTTGCTTATGTTTTTGAGGTTGCTAGTTGTTGAAAGCAACTTTTTAAAGTAGGTGGTTTGTCTTTTTGGAAGAAAGCTTTAATAAACACTATTGACTTTAACTGAGCAGCATCTGTGATTATTTTGCACAATCCCATATTGTAATAAATGCTGTTTGAGATGGTCAGTGCTCGGATTCACACCTTCCCTCCTATTAAATTGATATTTTCATAATGTTGACAATTTGATTAATTTCAGGCTTTGAGACTAAAGGTATATCATTTGATTATTGATCCCTGATTTCAGGGTGGTGCCCCTATTTATTATTGACTCATAGTTACCTAAGTTTCATGAATTAACTATAATAATTGTATTAATTAATAATAATATTTTTATTAATAATAATTAATCAATATTGATTTCCAACAGCAATATGTCAGTATTAAACCCAGTCATAATAGAGAATCTGATAAAGTTAATGAAGAAAAAGGAGTTGTTAGCTCACTGAGAAGTTCGAGGTGCGCAGCATGTCGCCTGCAGCTCTTCATCAAACGGTTCCTTCTTGTTCATTTTTCCCACAGAGTGAATGAAACTAGTTTGAGACCCCTGGTTTAAATCATTGTCCTGTAGTACCTGAATAATCCACCCTCCTTACTGCTCTGAATATCAGTACATCTCACTTTAACATGTTGTGAGCTATTATTATCGTAACCTGTTAGTGAAAGGGGTGTTCAGTCAGCTGCATACCTCAACGTTTAACGGCTCAAAATCCTACACACTGGATTTTTAAGGATGATGTGGTCTAAAATCATTAACTAATTGGTATCAGAAATTAATAGGATAGAAATACCGAAAGATCAGGGTACGACATCTTCACAATATGCAGTGTGTACAGTATTTATTAACTGACTGTTCTATTGTCTGACTCCTCTGCAGGTATAAGGGCGAGGGTATTGTCAGCGGCACCCCGGAGAAAGTGTGGGAGTGTCTTAAACCAGTGCCCAATGGGCTCAGGGTTAAATGGGACAACAATGTCAAAAGGTTTGAGCTTTTGGAACAAATCACAGAGGTATGTAACTAACTGATCTCCTCTGGTTTGTCATGATCATTCTGTAATGGTTAACCCAGTTTTCACTCCATATAGTTGATTTAATTTGATATCCATCAGAGGTTGTGTGAATTATATCTAGAGCTGCACTGGGTTTCTTGACATAATGGTGGCTTCTGAAACTGCAATAACCGAAATGAACCTCAGTAACACAGTAAGGTTATCAAGCCATGAGGCATGTGTATTGCACTTTAAAGGAAGACAAGGGGCAACTTTCACTTATCTCTGCTTGTGTTTTCATTTAGCTAGTTACCATTGACAGCCTGATCTATTAGAATGAAACCACATCGTTTAAAAATAAGAACTGTCCAGTGCAGTTTTAAATGCATACATGTGATACTAGAGGTAATATCCATTTTTGATTATGCTTTGTTCCATTCAGTATTTGAGTACATTCCTTTGTCTCCGATTCTTGTGCAGGACATCTCTATCTGCCGAACAGTCACGCCTTCAGCAGCTATGGGTATCATAGCGCCACGAGACTTTGTAGATGTTATTTTAGTTAAGCAATATGAAGATGGCACCATTTCATCAAATGGTGAGTAATGACTCATTCTTATTTCTTCTACTTTCTCTTTTTGATTCTTTTGTACTGTCTCAGATAGGGCTGTAAAGATACACCAAACTCACAATTCGGTTTGTATCACGATTTTTGACCCAAAGTTCGATACAAACCTCGATTTTTTTATTTTTATTAAACATTTTATTTTTTTAACATTTAAATAACTTCTGTATTTCCTCTGATAGTATCAGAGGTGCAGTATTGGCGTGAAGGGCGTGTCTATCGGATGGTCTGTTAACTGCACAGGTCACTCATTCAACTAAATACAGAAAAATGTCCCACAAAGCAACGTTGCAGAACCAAACTAAGGTAACGTATTAACTGTAACTGTCTTTGGCAACAAGGAAACAAATACTGCAGCTGTAGGTGGAGAAGCGTCTGTCCTCCCGCCCATCCTACCGACTCCTCGTCACATTTCTGCCCGAAAAACAGCGTCTGTCACTGACAAAACATTTTTTAACTCAGTGTTTGTGATGAAAAAAATCTCTGCAACGGTCAGCCCTTCCGGAATGAGACTTCAGTGAACTTTCCACCGGAAGACAACCTCTGTCGGGTTTAGATGGACAGGGGGGGACACCGGGGAAACCCCTTGTAAACACACACAGGTCATCATCGTGACGTGTACCATCACATCTCTTTAGGAGCCGCAACGCTGGCTTTCTGTGTGAATTACACAGCGGTTCATCTTTACTCCAGTGGTGCTTCACTCTGTGTGAACGAACATCGGCGGAGAATTAGCGAATGACCGCTGTGGTGTTAATGCAGCGTCGCTATGTGACAGGGGTTACTTATAGCTCATAGGACTGGATTTGGACTGGAAGTTGTGTCGTGATTCTGCCTTCTTACACCGCGAGACAGGTTCATGGATCTGAGTGTCGCGTTTTAAGTTTCAATGTGTTTATCGTTACAGCCCTAGTCTCAGATGTATTGTGCCATGGTTATTCCATCTTTCAGTGGTATCACTTAGGGCTGGGCGATAAGGCCTACAAATTGAATCTCCGATTTCTTATACCAAACTTGATTTACGATTTTAATAGATTTATTTTTTTCCTTCTTCAAAACAAACTGCAAATGACAAAGAAATTATTAAAAGCATTGCATTTATTTGAATGCTTTCATTGTAAACAAAAGTGTCCTGCCATTTTAAACAGTGCACCTTCAAAATGAAATAAAATGTGTCCCTTTTTGATAAAATGCTTTTGTAAACATAGATTTACCATGTCAGATTGCATGTTTTTTATAAAAACAGATCAGTTTCCTCGTTGGCATGATAAAGTGTGAACATAACTTTCATTAAATACTTTTTTGCAACAGGTGCCTTTTGTTTACAAACAGTATGTTGTATCCCTGCAGGTGTGTTAACATAATGAAACATCTGCATGCTGCACAGTAAACATGACATGTTGTAGGTGTACAGGACATGAGGTCTGTGCTGGCTGTCTATTTTACACATTTTCGGCCAGGAAGACGAGCCTGTCTGCTTCCTCTGGCTCGAGGCCCCGTTGTGGCTTCGTAGCATAAAAACCTGCGTCGAACATTTTCAGCATGTGGATGAACCTCCGGCTTCTCCACTGTATGCACGGACAGCATATCTTTAGTGATATGCAGCGTGACTGTATCTGTAACAGCTGTCCACTGGGACCCTTTCTTCTCATACAGGACACAATGATTTGATGATTCCACTAATGTCAGCTGCTTTATAGCAGGTGTTTGTGGGCTGCAGCGGTCTGTGCATCTCGTAGTGAACAACAGGTGTCCCACTGTGATCCAGGCGTTTGTTTCAGAGGCTGAGGTAAATGTGTCGGTCCGCTGCCTTTAGTTAAAACAGCCTTTAAACAAACTGTGCCTTTTTTAGAAGAGAGAGAACATTTTAGATCTGACTCAGATTTTTTTTTCTTCACTTGCCTCTCAGGGCTTCCCAACATTGCCTTTCAATGTTCTGTGCAGTTAAATCACCAGTGTCCCTGGCTTGCTCTGACTGTGTTAAGGAGAGAGCTAAAGATAAACAGAGACAGGACAATCTATCAGTCTGTCAATCTCAACATGAATGTACTGTCTGTTAATCTCAGTTTTGCTTCAGTTGCATGCCCATTTTGTCAGGCAGTGGCCACACACTAGTGTTTTTCTATATTGTAAAGTAAATATTTTGGGTGCTTTTTCGGCCAGCCCACATAGAGCACCCACTGTAATGATTACGTAATAGTTCGCCTTTTGGTGAATGCATTTATTTAATTCCTGGCATGGAGTTAGATTCGATGATTTATACACATTGCATATCTGTCCATTCACTATGGGACTACAGCCAGGAGATTTTTAGCTTGGTTTAGCTGAAGCATCATAGTGACCCACACAAATGAGAAAATATTGGTCTTCTCATCTATTTCTCAACCTCAAAGTAAATACATGTATTTACCAAAAGACCAGATGTTTTCTCCGTTGAAAGGAAACCCACCAGCTCTGGTTAGACTACAGCCCCTCACAAGATCAATATCATGTAGAGAGTCATATGTTCTCTGTGTCATGTCAAACAGCCGTCAACGTGAGTCACCCTGGCTGTCCTCCCCAGTCCGGCTACGTGAGAGGATTCAACCATCGATGTGGCTGTGTTTGTGTCCCCATCTCAGGGTGAGTACAAACACTGAACATGTGCAGTGTGTGTTTGTAGAGGATATGCTGGCTATAGTCCATCTTCACTGTGTCACTTTTGCTTCTCTTCTGTGTGTCACATTTAATCTTGCGTGTTTCTTCCACTTAATTTGCAGAGAGCCCAACAAAACCCAGGTGTTCAGTTTCTTTCAGACAGATCTGGGTGGCCTCCTTCCTCGCTCCGTCGTCGACTCGTTCTTCCCATCCAGCATGGCTGAGTTCTATGGAAACCTGGCCAAGGCTGTCAAATCACTCAAGGACCTTTGACAACAAGAGCTAAGAAATCTACCTTCAGACCTAAGGCCTGCGGACTGATGAGGCCACATGTTCATTCCATTTTACACTGAGATTAGCAAACAATTGCATCTTTTAAATAGTTCCAATCCACAATTCTGTTTAATGTACCCCCCTCTGTTCCTTTGTTCCTGCAGGAGGAATACAGTAAATCTCTAGTAGTCAGCCTCCTTATTTAAAAACAGGTTTGAACATTTGAAAAGTCCCACAGTAAGAACTGAAATTTAAACTGAGTCTCTTTGTATCCCAGTCAGTTGGATGAATTTATTTTCTCCGATTTAAAGATGTAAAATCTATATTTGTACATGTGCTTAACATACAGAATATGTTTACTTTCTACCCAAATCATGAGACCACAGACATTTTCTCCTTATAATTGCATACTGCAGTGTGTACTGTAAACATGCATGTTGCATGGACCTTATTTACCGTATGCTGGTATCAGATTATTGGTTTGAAGTTCTGACTCATACCTCATATTTAGTTGTTTGTGTTGTACTTGAAATGCCATAGTTGAACTCATCTCCGCTCACCTGTAAACCATGAAGATCTTGTATCAGCTAACTGAAGCACAGGTGGGAAGGCACAGGTGGCCTTTTTAAACAAAGGCAGCTTTTTTTCTTTCTTAAAGAACGCCTTTGAACAGGACACATTTTATTGTGCACTATTGAGCAGAAAAGTGTCTTCCCCTTTTCATGGCACTCGTTTCTGACCATGTTTGCTTACAAAGGAAGACAACAGCTTACTTTGGATTTTCCAGGTCTGCTATGAGACCTTTCTCAATCAATGGCATGTAATGTGGGGAAAAATCCCATGTAACATGGACAAATGGCAATCATGTTTTTCGATATAATAGTTGCAGTGAAATTAAAGTAAAATTACATGATTTAGGATTTTAAATATTCAGTAGGCATTTTTCGATAGCTGATACTGTTAAAGTTAGCACTGGTTTGATATCATTGGTCCTTTGTACTGTGAGAGAGGTTCAGAGATGGTCTTTGGCACTCTCGTTACCATCTGATAGTCTACATACATCAAACTTGATGTCGCACCCAAGTTGATGTCATGTAGAATGCTGAAATTTCACATTCTGTACGCTATATAAAGCAGGTGAGATGGGCAGGTATGTGGACAGACTCTCTAAAATCCACATATGTCATGTGCTGGAATATGTTGTAGATGTATTCCATTTGTTAAAGTCCAGGTCAAGTACCTACAGTATTTATCCAGTTCAGTTTCTTATGAAGTGGCCTCATGTCTGCATGTTGATAGTTTTGTATGGGGGAAAAAGAAATGGGAGATGTACTTGTGAAAGCAGGTGTAGATAAGAGTGTTTTTACTTGTCCAGATAAGAGCAGTCTTTAACTCTAATCTAACACTTGGAGACACTCAGAGGTCCCTCCACTGTATCCTGCTGTGCTGTTGTTTAACCTGAAGACTTTTTCAGGTCAGACACAGTCTCTCCTCTGTACCTGTGCACTAAAACCAGTCTAGCAGCTCTTGAAAGAAAATCATCTAACATCATGTCTGTATTAAATAACAACATGCCAGTTGCTACTGCATTATATTTACATAAATGTTATATACAAATGTTAGTTAATCCACAACTGCCAGAATCCTCATCAGGTACTCAGAAAAAACACAATAGTACTGTAACATACTAATTTTAATGTTCTGTTGGCTGGAATACTTAATGTTGGTGGTTTTGAAGGACATTGTGTAAGCCGCCCTTTAAGGGAATATTCATCTTCAACAAGGTTCAAGTGGACACTTGGATTTTCTCACTGAACTGACTGGATAAAATAAATAATGCTTTAGCATATTCAGAACTTTATTAAGAAATCCCTTAGTATGAAATGAATGAAGATGAGTATCTTGAGTCAGGGAATGCTGAATGAAGGATTTGACTTTGAACTGTTGGCCTACCCACCTTCTCCAGAGCCTTTGTGTGTATGATAAGCCATACAGGGTGACATGTTTTAACTAGCCTTTTTTATTATCACCGTTCCTTTTAAAACGTTTGGCGCTTTACCTGTAACATCGTTTTACCTCACAGTGCAGCCAGTAATCTTTATTAAAGACCTCTCAAATGCATTCCACAAGTTCCAAGTTGTAAGAGATTGCGGGATTATTGCTTACATGTGGATGTCAAAGCATTTAAATCTGTGTAATGTTTGAATGGTCCAAGACGTTTTATTTTATTACATTGTGTTAGATTGTCTCGATGTAAATACAGGTAGCCGCTTGGTAGAAGAAACACCAAGTCACATGAGGAGTACAAAGTGAATCAATGCTGATCACCTTTTTGACTTCCTGAGCCCATTTCTACCTTCAACATGTGATCTGTAACTAATCAGTTGATCTGGATAAAGATATGTGTTGCATCCTGCATGCATGACACTTGCACACAAATACAAATACGGATGGCATCCTTAAAAGGGAATTCCAATATTTTTAAACCCACCTTCCCAATGTTGCCATATTTTGTACTGTTAATTATTCATACTAACCAAAAGTTTTGGAATCAGTCCAGTTGATTGTTTTTTCACAACTGGGTATTCTGTCCAAGTTACTCCCACTGAAAGTACTTGTTGTAGCCAGTGATGGGCTGATTATCTGACAACATCACAGAAATGATTCCTCTGGAGCTAAACCCTGTGTTAATTATCAGTGTTATGTCAAAGGAAACTTGTTTCAGTTTCTTGATGACGTTTCACCTCTCAGCCAAGAGGCTTCTTCAGTTTCACTTGGTGTTAAAGCAACTACATTACAGAAACAAGCACTTCAGCAGACATGACTTTGACAGAGTTGTCCCAAATGATTATCTTGCAGCTGTTAGTCTAGGCAGTCTACTTGACCGATCCCAACACTTTTGGTTTGTATGAATGATTTACACACCAAAGCGACTCATCCAGGGTGTACCCTGCCTTCGCCCATAGAGAAACTGGGATTGGCTCCAGTAACCCCCACGACCCCTTGAAAAAGGGGGATAAAATGTGGTAACATCCCCGCGACCCTCACGGATAAGTGGAAGAAAATTAGATGAGATTTACACACGAAAGCTTGATGTAAGGCCTGTATTTAGAAATACTGGAATTCCCCTTTAATACTCCATGGAAATTGGGTCCTTATCCATTTGACAGGGACCACCTGCTGGGTCGTCTCTGTGAGGGCTGCTGCTGAAAGTTGTGACTTACTGCATCTGCAGAATCATCAGCACCTCTGTCACTGTATTCCCTCTAGTTTTTCAACATGTCTGGAGTCATCCTCAACACTACAGTCCACTGACAGAAAATACAACTTCTCATCAGTGGGAAAATATAATTTCTTTGAAAAATGGTAGCATGTGGTCCTGTATTGATTTTCACTTTGTGTATTGTCTGACCTCGGTGAACATTGGCCAACAACGTGCTGTATCCACAATGACAAGCTGGTGAAAGAGCATGTAAACTATGGTGAGGCCAGTCCTGGTTGAACCCTTTAAGCATTAAATTGTGACTGTGGTGGACTTTTTGACCACTAATGAGACCAAACTTTGTGTTTTTTGTGAGTG
The DNA here is from genome assembly GCA_903131615.1 of Diplodus sargus. Lineage (NCBI taxonomy): Eukaryota > Metazoa > Chordata > Actinopteri > Spariformes > Sparidae > Diplodus > Diplodus sargus. The sequence continues at coordinate 1,496,609 of CAEMYA010000684.1, read as the reverse complement.
AGATTCAGATACCGATCCAAAGTTTCCTTAATGTGGATTGTTCTGACAGCTTGTGCTCCAACAACCAGTTCAGATATTTCTTGTGTCCTGGCTAATTTAATACAACAACAAGAATATATTTAAAATGATACGTGTCAAATGTTGATCACTTTTACTGCTCGTATGAGATCTGCTGTTGCTCTCAACATGGAGTTTTACATGTTTTGTCAGACCACATGAAACTGTTTATATTGTACTATTCTGCACCCAGTTAATTTGTATTTCACCAGCATTAAAATGATTAATAAGAATGTTGTCCACCACTACTTCTTCTAGCAGTAGATCTCACACATTTAAAACCATCTACAGTTGTGGAGAAAGAAATATCACTCAGATTTTATCTGAGTTTTCAACAGTATTATTCAAGTTTTTGAATTCTTACAACAGATGTAACACTTCGGTCACTCTGACATCTGTTCTTTAAGCATATAAAAACATTTGTTTTGTGGTTGCATACACATTCTTAGTGCACAACAGGACATTTCTAGCGCAAAAAATGAACACAAGTTACATTGTGTAGAGAAATTGTCACAGAATATTTTGAGCAACAGACGTGTTAAAGGAAAGATCATTTGCCTTTTGCTTACAGTGTCATTGATGATATTGTGGGCTTTTGTGGAAATAATCATGCAAATACATCCACAGAGTTGAACGCAGAAAGCACAGAATTTCTCTGCATAATTCATCCATGTGCCTGAAAAAAATCTGTGCTTAAATTGTCCCGTTGCGTGCTCAGGATTCAGACCGAAAATCAAACATTCTAGTTGAGTTTGGTTTGACAGACAACTTTGTTAAAACGCAGGAGAGTCAAACTCAAAGCTGCTCAGTCAACCAAAGTGCATTCTACAGTTTAATCATCTGATTTTACATATACAATACCACTGCTAAGAAAAATATACCTGTAACATATATAATTCTCTTCTTTTAGATGCAACTCTGTTTTTTTTTTGTACCATCATAGACTGAAAGTACAGGAGCATCAAAACAAAACTAGTGAACGCTTGTACTTCACATGCACGTCAACCTTCATCAGTCCAGTTTGATCCAATCCAATCTGGTTGCTGGGCTTCTGTGTTGAGCTGCGTTGGTATCTCCTGTAGTTCTTACCTTCTCCTTTGATTGTGCAGATGTCTGATTTAAATCAGACTGAACCATTCTGTGGACTGATTTGTAGCGAGGAGGAAAATAATCAGGGACATTGTGCATCTCATTAGCTAAAGTCAGGCTTTCATAGAGGCTCACATGGGATGATTTGTGTCTTGTTGCCTGTCATGTATAGAGTGGATAAAACTGCTTTACATCATAACTGTGGTATGAAATAAGGTTTGAAATATGTTTCCTCCAATGTAAGATTTTCATGGCTTTTTACTAATATTTTTTAAAATATATATATATTACATTTTACTACTTTATGCTCATGACAGAACATAGCAATTTCCCAATTTTTTAATATACTATTTAAAGGTTGTTAAGGGTGACACAGGCAGAGGGAACCAGTACACCCACATATCACTGTAAAATCAAAACAAGGCTGCATTGAATCACAACAGATATGGTGTCCATGTCCTGACAGTCTGATCAGCCAGTAGCAGTCAGCTTTGTTACTGAATAGCACCCGGGGTGTAAACACCAGGCTAGCAGCTATATTTGGTAATTAAGTGATGAAAATAACTGGATATACTTTGGATTTAAATCTTTTTGCTTGTTGAACACCATTGTTTATGTTTGACATGATCCAAACAGATAGTAATACAAGGACAGCAGTTAGTTATTTGTGAGAGTATGATTTATTTATTTGTATGCACAGATTTCTGCTGAAGGTGAGAAGCTACTGATGGTGGGGTCTGTGGATTACTCACAGGGAACTATCTGCATGGCTAGTTACCAGTGTGGACAAGTGAGAAAATTGAGATGTTGGTTTTATATGGGCCACACTGACTCTTTAATAGACGTTTCTATCTGGTCAGGAATGTGACATTCTGTATACATAATCAAAATTCATGCAGAAGTTGTTCTCTTAACCACTTTCTCTGATGTGGGCTGATCTGTGATTTCTGTGTTCAAGGTGCACTATGTAAGAATTTTAGTTTAAACTTGTGTTTAATGTATTAAAATGAACAGAATGTCAACAGAATAATGGTTGTGATATGTTGTGTTGCAGAGATATTTATTGATCAGCTACTCTGTACCTCATGAGGTGATGATCTGATAGTAAATAACACAAACATTACCCGGAAGTCTGAACTCCCAGTCCAGGCAGAGTCACTAGCTGCACAGCTAACTGAGCTTAGTAGCTAATGCCAATTACAGTTAGCGGTTACTCTGGTGATGTGGTGCCCTAAGTTTGGAGTATGAATTCTACATGTGGCCAATTCTTAAATATTGCACCTTTTTAAAAAATGTTGACATTGGTGAGCCTCAAGTGCCACTGTTTGTTCTGGTCTCTTCATTTGTCAGCAGCTCCCAGCTGCTGTTCATTCTGCCTTGCCCTGCCTCTTCCTGATCATCACTGTGACCGGTCCTTCAGGTAAACTCTTGATCAGGTTCCAGGCCTCAAAGCGAGTCATGTCTTGCAGATTGATTCCCTGGACCTGCAGCAGCGCATCTCCTTGCTGCAGACCGCTCTGCTCTGCTGCTCCACCTGACACACAAACGCACACACGTCATTATTAGCGCCTGCTATCTTTCACATACGCATAACTACAACGTGTGTGAATATACTGTATATGTTTCAGTAGTGAAATGTTCCTACAGACCTCTTTGTACAGTTCACCACAGCCAAATGAAACAGAGATTAAAACTGTGACCAAGAATTCTTTGACAAGTTTCTGTAGTTTACAATTTCACATAGTTGCGGGTCCATTTATTAGTGATGGTCAGTATGAAAGCTTAAACGTATTAATTGACTGGAATTTTTTTTGTAAATGTAGTGAGATCATGATGTATAATGTTGGCATAATCATACCTGTAAAGATCCTGTTGATGACCAAAGGTTTGTCTCCGTGGATTGAGCCTTTTCCTCCCTCGAGAGTGAACCCAACTCCTCCAGCTCCTTTCTCCAGCTCCACACTCACTGGAGCTCCCTGTTCCTCCACTGCAACACAATTTCAAATAGGGCAAGTGTAGCCAGCACACCTTCACTTAAAAATTTGCTGAAAAATTCAAAGTTGAGATATTTGCGAGTATAATTTATATATGTGCAATTCATTAAGTGTGAACCACAAGGCTTATTTACTGCATACACTGAAAAGCTGTGTTTTGGAGAGATTCAAACACTCGAGGTGACAGGACAACAGCCTTTTGTGTTGTAGTGTGACTCACCTGCAGGGCTGGGCTCTGTGCTCCTGCAGCCTCCTCCCTGTCTGCCCTCCTCCTCTGCCCTCTTGCAGACCACCACCACAGCCAGCTTCAGATCGCGGGCCTGACGCAGAGCGCCGGTTGCGTCAGCGTGTGTGACGCCGCGCAGCGTTTGTCCATTTATAGACAAGACCTCATCTCCTTTCTGAATGGTACCCTCCTGAGCTGCCAAGCCGCTGGGAAACACTCTGTGGACCTGGATGGAAGACAGTCAGTGTCAGAGCAGGTAGCAGTAGTGGTGGACAGACAATAAAAGTAGAAAGAAGAGCAAAACTGATGCAGTGAACTTTAATCAACATCCCTTTGCCTTGTATTCCAGTGTAGGAGGATTTAGAGTAGCATAAAAACAAATGTACGTACAGTATATAAGATTAAAATCTTAGACAGACAGACAGATCTGTCAGTCTAACTCTGGTTCTTATGTGATCAGTATGAATCTGGGCAGTGCTGCTTACGGTAGGAGATTTGCTCTCTAGGTCAGACCCTCCAGCAATGCTGAAGCCCAGCCCCGCTCCCTCCTCTTTATGCAGGATCACGACGTGGATGTCAACCAGTTGCTGTGGAAACAATGAGTCTTTGTCACAATGACAGCACATGCTACACAATCAAGCACAAAACCAACACCCAGAGAGTAACTGAAGGATAAAGAACAGTGCTGCTGCTCTGTGAGGCTACTTAGGCACATCGGTGCTTTGAGCTTGATGCTAACAGTAGCATGTTAGCATACTCAGAGTGACAATGCTGATGTTAAGCAGGTCTGATATGTACCATGTTCACCATCTTAGCTTAGCATGTTAGCATTCTAACATGTTGATGAGAAGGAAATTGAAAGGAGGGTTGAGGCTGATAAGAATGTCACAAATGCGGTTGTTAGGTCATAAACAAAAGTGCTGGACGAATTAAAACGAGCTGATAATGACACTAGAGGAAAGGCCAAAGATCACTGAAGGTATCCTGATGTGGACCTGATCCAATTTATTGAAATCTTTCACAAAAATCCCCAATTGTAAGCCTCACGGTGACAGTGAGAAGTCAGGGGATCAATGTTCATTGTATAGAACACATGGATGTCAATGAATGAACCATATATTGTGCCAATCTGTGAAGTAGGTAAGATATTTATACAGACAACATGGACATTTTGACCTGCCATTGGCACTACATAAGGTCAGCAGATTGGCCTCTGGAGGAGGATGAATGTACAAACTGACTGATGTCCCTCGAGCCATACTGCTAAAATGCCAATAACACACATCTCCTAGAATACAAATACAATCAATCTACTCAGACATGTCCATTACTTTATGCTTAGGATCATTTCAGTAACTACTGCCAACAAGCAGCGAATACTTGAATGTTGAATGATGAACACTGTACATTAATTACTTTTTACAAATGTCTTTGTAAACTTGGTACAGAAGGATAAATGAAATATGTGCAGCTCTACATCTGTAGTAATGGTGCAGTCACAAAAACAAGGCCAGACTTCATGAGGTCTGAATGTGAGAGGTAAAGAGTTTAACATGCTAAATCCTTTCAGACAGTGCACTGAGGCACCGTGTGTGCTCAGATCATCTGTATTCACAGAAGGAGCTCAGTGTGGAGTCTAATACACAGCAGATGCTGAGCACATGACGACTCTCAGGTGGCCAGCTTTGTGAGTTGTAACTGAGATTCTCATTCAGCCAGTAGACATGTAAAGTTTCCATCAGGCCACACACACACACACACACACACACACACACACACACACACACTGACCAAAATTAATGGCACAAAACTCACCAATTACAAGCCCTTTGTGCCAGATAACGTCTTTCAAATGTAGCAAGAGGGCATGGCCGTATTTAGTTTGGCCTTCACAGTATATTAGTATCCAGTATGTAAAAATATACGGCATGATAGCTTGCAGTAGATACAGTCGTATTCCTGATACGATTATAAAGTGTCTGACTCTGCCTTCAATCACCAGGGGGCACAAGATTCACCCTCACACTGTGCTTCAACAAGATGAATGTGGTGCCTATCACTTCATCATCTGTTTAGGAGCTGATCAACACCTGCTTAATACAGATCATGTTCTGCTGAAAGCTGCAACAACAAACTTCTCTGTGGCATGAGGAGATAATACTTGTATAAATAAATGAGACCTTTGTAGGAGTCGTTCAGTGTTTTAAAAACACAACATTTTCTTTCCAGAGTGTGATGTTCAGACTGATATCAGTCTCATTACATTACATTTTACCATTAATTTAGTAACACTACATTCATTAAGCATTATATCCAATAAAGTTTTATACCTAACATAATGAAAACAAAATTTACATCTTAACATTTACAATTCATGTGTGTTTTTCAATTCGTGTGGGGGATCTATAATCCTTTTGCATTATGTCACAATGTTATAAATGTTATAAGATTGAATGACCAAAGTAAGAATGAATTATACAATGTGAGGTAAAATGGAGTATTTGCCCCTCAGTGGGGTTAGTTTGTATCTCCATGTGTTATTGGTGGGTTGTCTCTGAGGTTTTCTTTACCTTCAGTGTCTCTTCTTCCAGAGTTTTGACTTCCTGCACCATCCTCTGTATTTCCTGTGAAGGGATGGCTGAGATGACAGAGTGAACAGAGGCAGAAGTGACTGTTGCCTCGTCATGAGATCCACCCTCCCCTCGCTCAATGGTACACTCCCTCAATGTCGCCAAGCTGTGTTTAAAAAGACAAAACATGTCAGAGATGAGGACGTAGTGCCAGTGTGACACCTCTGAGCACAGTGCACACTGCTGGCATGCACAGCAGTGTGTAATGTGCTGTATTTAACATGTTTTAGAGTATCAACTTGTTGCTGCCTCTCAGATAAAACAGGAAGTATTTTTTTTTAACCTGAACCCACTTCCTTATGAATATAAAACAGGGTGGGGGAGGTGTCATGTCTACCCAAACCTATGTACAGCAGTCTTACCTGACAGAGAATCCCCTTTCTGAGCTCCCCTGGGTGGAGTCAGCCTCCCGTGGGTTTGTAAAGTCCACTGCAGAGGGTTCCTGCAGGTCTGGGGAGTCTGAAGTACCACGGCAGGGGTGTATGGGAAGAGAACGCATCAATGCTTGAGAAACCTGGCAAAAACAACATCTCATATTAGATCAAACTTTGGTTATTGTTGAACCAAACAGAAAGAGAATACTGCAAAGCCAGTCAGATTAGATATACATAATATATGTATATTGTAGCAAGCAGTAGCAATAAGGAGTAGGCAGAAGCTTACATTAAGAAGCTCCAGCATTGGCGCTAGGTCATTTATTTAACACACACAGAAAACTGACCTATTCAACCTGCGAGAACCACACACTCAACCCTGCCCACACTGATCCTGAATGTTCACGGGCTTTCCCCAACCCTTACAATATATAATGGTTACAATTACATTTATACAAACTGAGCTGTTAAACATCATTTCCATGTTTTCTGGGTACTTTTGAATTGTAGACTGAAGAAAATAATGCATGCAAAAATATTATAGGTAAAACGTGACAGCAGTACAAACTGAGATGAAGAAAAATACAATATAAAAAAACATAACATTCACAAAACATTGCGTGGCGGCCTCTGCCATCAGTAAGGGCCCTGCGATGAGCTGGCGACTCGTCCAGGGTGTACCCTGCCTTCGCCCAGAGAGATAACTGGGATTGGCTCCAGTAACCCCCGCGACCGTTTGAAAAAGGGGATAAAGCGGTTACATCCCCGCGACCCTCACGGATAAGCGGTTGATAATGAGATGAGATGAGAATGACACATGAAGGAAATAAGTAAATAAATGTGATATTACATGTAACTGCAAATAATTTGATAAATAAATTCTTGTGAGAACTTTTACTTTAATAAAGGATAATTCTGGTTTATCATCATTTTAAGGTCTTGTTTCTATTTAGTAAAGTTAATGTTCATGTTAACCACAAGCTAATCGTGCAATATATCACTTCTACCACTAGGGGTCTCTCAATCAAAACAAATCTAAATGTTTGTCTAGTGTTGTGTGGGGAGGGCTGGGCGGAGTGGACGGGCAGAGCCACAGCTCAGAGCTGGATAGTTCTGGAGGAGGGCACTCCTTAAAAACGTGGTAATTCGCCTGAATGGGTGTGATTTCAGTGAGCTCCATAAACGTCTCAGGTTGTGTTCTGAGTGCACATTGTTTCCCTCAAATTTGTGTATGTACAGTATGTGCATGAATGTTAATATTCTGCATTGTAAGAACATGGTAAGTATTTTGCTGGAAACCCTTCATGAATGTAATGATACAGAGGGGGAGGGGAAAAATAAAAACCAGAGTCTCTGCTAAGTGATTGACCTGAATTTCATCAGACAGACACACATCTCAGTGTATGCCAGTGCTTGCTATCTTACGGCTAACGTAGAGTAAAGTCATCAGACTTTTTGGCGAACACTTGTACAAGTAACACTGAAGTCAGATGATCTCCTGTTCAATGTCAATCGCAAACTAAGTACATTACCATCGTTCCTCACATGACAGATTACCTGGTTACTGAAGGCGATGATCTTCCCTAAACTCTCTTCCTCTGGGCCTCTGAGGAGGTGACTGTCAGGGAGTGGAGCAACCCTCAGAGTTGTCACCAACTGTACTTGGCTCTGTGCTATGTCCTCCTCCATCCCCTCTGCAGGACTTGCCCCTTCAGCCTGACTGATTTTCACAGGTGTCTCAGGAGGTAGGACCATGGACTCTGTGGTCCTGCTAAGATTTTCTCCGTCTAGCTCAGACTCTTGCTTTGATGGTGAGACATTACTGTCATCATAAGAATCCTGTATCCCTGAGACCAGAACAGTGCTTCTTCTGTCAGAAAGGGGGACATCTGTGGGGGACTGGGCTGGGGGAGGTTCATCTTCAGAGGACTCGGCCGTTGTTTGACTACAACCCTCAGACGGGGAGGAGATGATAGCAGAGGGTGCACCAGACACAGTTGTGTTGTCTGTCATCCTTACACTTGCAGATTGGTTTGGCTGGATCTCTTTGGGGATTTCATCTTTTTCCTTCCTGTTATCTACATGTGGGGCCGTGTGACTCCTGGACTCCTTCTCCACTGGAGGAAGGGAGGTAGGAGGAGCCACAGGCCTCCTGGTGTCCCCCTTCTCTGGACCCTCTGGACTGGAAAAAGTCTCAAATGAGTGAATCTTTTGTTTGATTGACAAGTTGGCTGTTGATGAGGCAGACCTGCCTCCAAAGCTTCTGGTAAAGCCCCCAGTCGGCCTCTGCTCTGCTGTTTTATTACGTTGTATATCTTGCTTCTTCTGGTCCTGGTCATTCTGGATTTTCCTTAGACTCTGGCGAAACCAGGTAGGCTTGGGTGCCACCGGGGGCCCCTTCTTTGCTTCGGGAGGAGTTTCAGATGTGTTTTCGGAACTTTTGTCGCCAGGAGGATCTGAAGCTACGTCTGTTGTTGTACCATTTAGCTCGGTGGTGTTCTCTTCGTCACTCATGATGGCAGGCTGACTGTGGACGGTTGTAGGCTGTGACCTGTCTGCAGAGTTGTGGTGCCGGTGATGGTGGTGGATCTCAGACAGATCTTCAGGGGAGCTTTCTGAAAGGCGAACCCAGGGATCCTGAAGTTGCTCTTGGGTATGTTGGTCAATATGAGCCTGTCTCCTCAGAGCTCCTCTCTTTGGCTGTGAGCAGAACACAGCTGATGAATCACCTGTTCACACACCACAGAGGAAAGCACACAAATCAGACATGTGTGTTTCACTTACTAACATACTCATACTCAGATCTCTTTTTCAGGTTTCCCTTGAAAAATGGGTTTAATTTCATGGAAGTTCCTGGTTAAATAAACATTAAATAAAAAATGAAATAAAGTTGAAACATGTTACTTTATATTAACAATGTGTAGTCATCATTCAGGCCTCTGCCACTATTAATACTCTTATCATAAAGGTGATATCATGATACATTTAAATCTAACAAGCAAAAACCAAATTGTAATAATAATTGTAAGTACAAATTTATAACTAAACAAGACCGTGATTCTACAGCCATACTGGCAGCTTTGTAAGACTTTGAACAATAGCGCTTTAAGCTTAATGTTCATATCAGCATGCTAATATGTTGACGGCGACGAGGCAAATGCTAAGGTACCGTGGAGTAAAGGTAGGGTAAGTAGAACATGAGGAGAACAACAAGAGAATAAGGTGCAGTTTGTAAACCATGTTCACCAACTTAAGCCTGTTAGCATGCTAACGTTTGTTAATCACCAGTAGACATTGGGTGCAGTAGGGGCTCAAAGGATGTCATTAGATTTGAAAGTTACTTGATTATTATTTAATTGGACCAATAATATTTTGACTTGATTATGATTTATAATAAAAAGTAAAGAGGAAACATTTTGGGGTCAGTGCAAAGCTAAGAGCTGAGCTGTGGAGCTGCTCTGTTTTGGCTTTAGGCATCAGCACAAAAGTCTTTACCTTTTCCTGTGTGAGGATTTAAAATCCCACTGGATTAATTTAGTATTTGATGGAAAATCGTAGACTAGAAGACTATTAGTATAAAACTGTGTGTATTTTACTCCCGGTTTGCTCCGATACTTGATTTTACAACAGACTGCAATCCAAGAGGGCAAGTAACTGTACACACTGAAGAATGGATCGATCCTGCTGTCTGTAACCTGACTTCAAACTTCGAAGCTGTTACACAACATGTTAATTTAATGTTGTCGTATTGTTATTTTGCAAGTTAGCCTAATGAATTGGGTGTTAGTGTGTGGTTTGATTGCTGTGATTGCTCCCACTCTGTAGAGTTGTGTGGTGATATTCAGGATAGCTACTAGCTTAACAGGAAACTTAAAACACCGGACGAGCTGACTGGAGACAAACAGTGGTGCCTGCTCAGGCCTGTGTGAGTTTGCCAATCAGAGCTGGCTTCTGGACAGGGGGTTGTTAAGGATGATTGGGCTAAATCATAGCATAAAAATGAGGGTTATACGTGAACCTAATAATGACACTAGAAATCACTAAAATCATTAGAATACATTGTCTTCTGCCATACATTTTTATGTTTAAAATTTCATGGCAACTTATCCAATAATAGCACAGCACTAATTCACTAGACTAAAATGTGGACATCATGACCAACAGCACAAAATAATTAATCTATCTATCTATCTATCTATCTATCTATCTATCTATCTATCTATCTATCTAATACGGTGTTGGCTGTGGTGTCTAACTTTACTACCTTTAAACATGTGATGCTACACTTGGTCTTTGGAGGACAGTACACAACTAGTATAGTTTCAAGTAATTAAATTAAATCACACTGAAGTTGAACTTTAGTTTTTGTGCTTTTGCTCAAGGATCCCTGACAGTCCTGGTGTAACTAAAGCAGGTGATTATCAACCTCACATGTTCATCCCAGTTTAACTAAATTATTATATCCTGATTGCATTTTATGTACTGACACATAAAAACTCTGCCTCACAGGAAATGGGACCTTAGTTACTTTTCAGCCAAATACTGATAACCACAGCACCAGGTGCATTTATTGTCACACTGCTGAAATAACTACAATGCTAGTCCTGAAGTTGCATTCAGGTGCTTAAATGAAAGGCACTAGCACTTGTCTCCTACCTGGGTGTAGTCTGTCGGTCGTGCAGGCTGCAGTGTCTGGATGAGTGAAACCTTCTTTGCACTCTTCTGACTGTTCTCTTTTTCGTTCTCCTTCCTGCTACACAAACAGGAAGTATTGTGTCACAACAGTTTCTCTAGCAACAACCACAGAGAGGTGCAATAATGTACCCTGCTTCCGCTCAGACATTCATCCACCTCGGTGCTGCTGTGTTCACACTGTTTCATTCACTCAGTGACAGGCCCGTATCCTAACCAGCAACAAGTGTGACGCATGCAGACAGGGGTTGAATTGGGATTTATGACGAGGGGGGTTCCTTGTGCAATGATATGTGGAAGGCTGGGTTCACAGACCACACAGTCTGTAGTTCTTATAGGGAATATTTCTTCACTTGCAAGTATGAGAACTGTAGAAACTGTGTTGTTTGGATATGAATTGTTTAGAGTTACAATGGCACTGCTTCTGAAGAGTGACGCTGAATTTCACAGATGACGCACAAACTAAATTCCATTCACCTCCATTATACTGGTTAAATTTCACTTAATATCTCAAATTTTTATCCAACTATGTAAATGGAAAGATCCACTGGGGAGAAATGAAAATATTTCTATTTTGATGAATCTCTTGCTAATTTGGATGAATCAACCAATTAAATTAATAAGAGCGACACACATGAAGTCTCAAAAGATAATAATACAACACCGCAAACATAAGCCCATAACTGAATGCACTACCAGTGACAGACTTTTTTGAATTTCTGATTGACAATAAAATTGTTCATTCATCAAAATAGGCTTATCTGGACTCATCCAGAGCATTGCCTCTTTGTTCCTAATGATTTCAGTGTATAAACTTGGAATCTGTGTGCAACAACTCACTGGTTTACAGTCAAAGAAGCCTTTAGTTTAATGAGGCTACCATAAGATCTCAATACCACATCACGAGATTGAAACGATTAAATATGTTACTGCTGCTGTGCCAGGTGCGTAAATTGCGCACAGACCTCATCGATTTGAGAACAAACGTAGGAGTCCTTCTGCTGTGGGATGGCCACAGCTATTTAACACATTCTGGATCTCTCTGGTCAGCGTGAGCCAGTGCCTGTGTTAGTGACTGTTTAAGGCCAAATGTGTGAGAGTTGGTAACTGGGACACTGTAGAATACTGAGCCTCAACAGGGTGGAATTTGCCCAATTTAACTCCTGCATACGGGCACAAGCCATGCATTGCTTGCATGCTGAACACACACACACACACACACACACACACACACACACACACACACACACACACACACACACACACAGATACAGCAGTATAAAGCAGACATAATATGCATGATGGGGACATAAGATGGGTATTATATATATATATATATACAGTCAAAAGTATGTGCACACTTGAACAATACACCCCAGTCAAGTTTACCCAGGAACTTCAGTCCAATTGGATGATATCACAATATACAGTAAATCTAGTACCAGTGTTCAACGAATCTGCAGGAAATAGTTTGATTGTTAAGTAGGTAAGTGGACAATGAGAAGACCAGAGGTTACAGTCTGTCACAGACCTGCAGTTGATGTTTACCTGAAGGAAAGTTTAAAAGTCTTAAAAACTTTGGATATGAATGTTATCACTGAGCATCATGGGTGCAGAGAATCAGAATCTTCAGATTACAAAGTCGGCTGTACAACGACCTGATGCTAAAACAGTCTCAATTATGAGATGGAAAACAGCCCCACAACAAAATCATTGGACAGCAGTCTCCACATACTTTTGATTGTAGAATTTAGTATCCTACTTCTCATATTACGGTAAAAAATGAAAATAACTACAGTTTATGTTAAGGCATCTTTACAGTGAGTTTGTAAGCTTTAACTAATGGAATTATTACATAGTTCAATACTAGTGTATAGATGTTATTATTATTATTCATATTGAGAGATGTGCCTTGAGCAAAGAATCACTGGCAACTCCTCCTCTGAATGCAGATTGTAATCACGTCATGTATTGTGAACAGATACATAAGCAGAGAATGGATCAGTAACGTTGGTTTACTTCCCATTACTGATGAAACTGTGCTCAAAATCTCCTAACTCTTCGTTTGACTCTCAGTACTTACCCTGTATTTAGCAGAGTATTAAACAATTCTGCTGCTGACACACATTATTTAAAACAACTATTTGTCCCATGACCCAATATTTCAGTCCAGTAGGAGACCTGTGATAGTCTGGCAACTTTTCCCTAAGATACTACGTATCTTTCCCAGTGAACAATTGATTAGGGTCCAGCCCTTATGACACTGTACAGGATACATGGAACTAGAGAATGGATAGACTTTAAAGATGGATGTTGTGGGTCTCAGTACTCTATTGTTGATTAGTCATTCGTGAGAACAACTGGATACCTTAAGGGTTACTTGTCAATCCTTTGTAGCAATTTGTTTGTAAGAGTAAAGTGATTAAACACTGTACTGTCAAAGTAATGTGATTAAAACTATGACCCCATTTTGTGTGACTCTGAAGCTGACAGTTTTACATTTCATTCATATACAGTTATACATGCTCAGCATGCTTTTACCAGCAAAACACTGCAAGCCACATCACTTCACATACATTCCTTAAGAGTGACCTGAGGATGTTTCGCAGGGCCTTGTATATACCGATGAAAAGCTACAGGCCATGGAAGGAGAGGAGTGAGTTACATAAGACTCTCTTCATAAGAAGAGGGTTAATACAGTGAGGGAAGCATGATTAGTACCAACGGGAACAGTAGACAGTGGAAGAGTAGGTAACAGTCAAATAGAGTGAAAGTGAAAAAGACTGTGTTACAGAGAGAGTGGGCAGCTTCTCTGGTCTCACACACTAAACTAAGTACTGTTTTAGAAACCAATGTAACTACTATGTGTGCAGCATTTGTCAGACAGTGGAGGGTCAAGACACTGAATAAGAAAAATAGACACAAATGATACACTTTCAAGTTTATAATGGTGTGATAGTGTATCAAGTTAGAGAGTTAGGAGTGTGGGCATCAATTTGCATCATGCTACATTCATTTCTTTAAGATGCTGTTTGCCCTCAAACAACATCAGCAGTCAGCTACCATCAGGTTAATGTGTAAAAATAATTTACTTTACACACAATAATTTACTACTGACTTTTGCTTGCAGTAAGACGAGTATCTGCATTGATTTTAGGACCAAAGTTCATTTAAAGTAAAACATAAAACAAGAATGAACAAACAGTAAGCAATCATTCTAGGTCATTCTATTCTTTGTTTTTCTTCTCTACGAGCATGCACAGGTAGTTGCACAATCACAGAGGTGATATAAAAAATACAGTTTGACAACAGCTTCACACTATTTCACTGAACAGTGTTGTGGCAGAAATGTAGCAGTGCACTGCCTAACTGTGGATCGCACTGCTTTTCTTGCAAGATGCGCCTTAACCTGATCAGTTGGTTTGTTGGTCACCTTCTCTACCCTTGACTCAACCTGTTAACTTATAGTGTAGCGTGGTTATGTCTGTTTTCTTGTGGTTCTAACATGGTGGTTTATGAGCTGTACTTTCCCCATTTAACAAATGGACCTCTTCAGTCCCCTTACTGGTCTTCTGCTGCTCCTCCCAGGTCATTCATCACTGGAACCACTCATCACTACCAGTGTGTCACTGGAATTATCCTAAGGGGTGTGCAGACTTGGACATGGGCACGAGCTCCACCAATCTCCCTCCCTCTAGTTGTACATGAGACTACCAGGATCACAAAAGTTTCTGTCCAATTTTTTTCTACTTTTTTTTAACAGTAAGAAGGCACTTATTAGTTGAACTTCATGATTTTCTATGTGTCTTCTCTCATCGATAAACGTGATGGATGTATGGAGTCACAGGATTACAAAGCTATTAGGTTTCTTCCTATATGAAAATGAAATATGCAAACCAATCAGAGGCAGAGTAGGGTGTATCTTGCAAGAAAAGCACTGTAATCCATAATAATGCCAGTTTAGAAGCAAAAGGTGCAAATTGTAATGGCAAACATTTGTCGAATTACAACAGGGTACCTTCAAAGTCTGTACCTGAAATAATAGGTAAGCATAAGAAAAAAAAAAAGGTTGGCTTTTTCTACCACAGACTCATCAGCTGTATTTAGAGTGGTGTGCTGGCACCTGACAGCTGGTCTGTGATGAGGGCTCCAGTCCTTCGTCTCTCACTGGAGATCCTCTACTGGAGCCACTGGAGTCTCCATTATAACCCTCCTCACTGGTCACGTCCTGAGGCCAGCAGTACCGACGTGGAGCAGCTCGCATCCTGGACTACACACACACACACACACACACACACACACACTATGTACTACGTATCTTTCCCAGTGAACAATTGATTAGGGTCCAGCCCTTATGACACTGTACAGGATACATGGAACTAGAGAATGGATAGACTTTAAAGATGGATGTTGTGGGTCTCAGTACTCTATCGTCTTTTCTCTGTTTAACCTCTGATTAGTTTTTAACCAAATGTTGGTCAATGCACATTTCTGCAATCCATAAAAAACATAATCATGTCTCCAAGTCTGTGGAGAAGGTACAAGCATCACAACACACTACGGTAAGGAGTGACAGACACGATAATTCCAAACTTTACAGGCACGTCAAAGCAGCTCACATAGGACAGAAGCTCTAGATGTCATCACAGCAACGAGTTAGCCATCAGAATACAACAAGTTAATTGCTAATCTGCTTACTGAGGCGAGAGCCTACCAGTACCAGTGTATATATATATATATATATATATATATATATATATATAGACAGGCCATTATATTACAGACTGTACCCCGGGGAAGCCATCCCATGTATCTATAGACTCCCCAAGAGTCACCTCACTATTTACATGCACAGAGGAGACAGTCTGCTCTTTGTGGACTGTGCAGTACACATTGAAGAAGACAAAAGCCTTAATATTGAGGTGTGCAGAGAAACCTACACACAGATCAAATGCTTGCTGTTTGACTCTCATCACCCACTGGAGCACAAGCTGGGCTAAACCACTGGGCTGAGACATGCCCACCAAGACAGAGGGGAAGAAGAAAGAACAGAATCACATCAGGGGAGCACATTAAAGCTGCGGTTACCCAAAGTGGACCTTTGTCAAAACTTCTAAAAGATCCTGAGCAGACAGAAGAAGAGACGGAAAAATTAACAACATCGTCATTCCAGGCCCAAGAGGGTTCAGGCAGTGCTGGAGAATAATGGTGGCCACATAAAATATTGACACTTTGGGCACAATTTGGACATTTTCACTTAGGGGTGTACTCACTGTTGTTGCCACCGGTTTAGACATTAATGGCTGTGTGTTGAGTTATTTTGAGGGGACAGCAAATGCACACTGTTGTACAAGCTGTACACTCACTACTTTACATTCTAGCAATGTGTCATTTCTTCAGTGTTGTCCCATGAAAAGATATAATACAATATTTGCAGAAATGTGAGGGGTGTATTCAATTTTGTGAGACACTGTACATCTGAAAGGAGAAAAAACATTCATTTGAGGACATCAATGTGAACATCTTGGTCTGAGAAGACAAATGGTTTGAAAGAGGAGTAAAATAATCCATCTATGTCAAACTGGAATGACTGTCTTTGATCAGAGGAGGT
Organism: Diplodus sargus; assembly: GCA_903131615.1. Classification (NCBI taxonomy): domain Eukaryota; kingdom Metazoa; phylum Chordata; class Actinopteri; order Spariformes; family Sparidae; genus Diplodus; species Diplodus sargus. The sequence goes on along the minus strand of CAEMYA010000684.1, from coordinate 1,479,936 downwards.
GGCCTAAGACATTATTTATCACCCACCTACAATGCAGTACTGAGTTCTGTCCCCAGACAGATTAACTACCAATCACACCTGGGGTCACCTAGCTCTAGCAACCCACATCAAGGCTGGTTGGGTCAACAACCATTGACCATCAGGTCCTAACAACCCTGAAACTCTTAACCCTAACCCTAATTACACTGTAAGGATACTTCCACACAGAGTTTAAAAGTTTGCAACTCCCCTCCAGTTGGTTAGAACTGAAGAGGATGAGAGGTGAAACATCTCTAAGAAACTGAAACATGTCCAGTTGCCTATGATACAGCAATCAGAATTACCATGACCTGGATGACTGAGAACTTTCATCAACATGTTAATGTTGCAACATTACGTTTCTTTAGGTTATATTTTTTGATTGTATGTTCTGTCAATACTGTGCTTATGCTGTGCTTAGCTTTCAAGAAAACATCATGTTTTAACTTAAGATACCTGTTTTGGTCACAACAAACAACGCAGGAGGGGTCTCAACATCCTATCAAAGACATATTTAGTGTAGCCATAAACATGTCACATTTACAAATATTTAAATGCTGTTGTCCCTCTCCAAATATATCTAGTGGTTGTAAACATGTCCACGATTTACAGAAATGTACCTACATTTCATCATGGCAACTTGAGAAGTAAAGCATTTCATTTTAGTTTCAGCACATTTTGTTAAATGTATATGCTCTCATCAAAGAAGAAGAGATACCTTGGTGCCCCTGAAGGCCAGATCCAGTGTCTGTTGACTGGACAGGTTGGCAGCAGGAGAGTTGTACGGGATATTGTAGTCTTCATCAGGATACACAGGCACTGACAGCCTGTTGTCAGACCATGTTTCTGTCATAGACTACAATAGAGAGACATGACAGGATGAGATGAGACTAACACATCAGAAGAGGAGATAACTTGGACACACTAATATATTTTTTTAAATTAAGTAAATCATTAATCAACATAGTGACACATTTCAGGAAAAAAAAACAAACATACATAGAACAACACTAAAAAAATGTGAGACGTGTGAGAATGCACATGTAGTAGTAGCAGTATAACAGCAGCAGCAGTTATGTCTAACACTTTGCAAACAGACACAACTATGTTTTGAACCGCTTCCTAATGTTTTTCACTCTCCATACAACCTGAAGTATGTTTGGTCACCTTGGGTGTGTCTAAGCTGTGGACGCGGGCTGACGGGTTATGGTGTGAGTTGTGGTGGAGGCTGTGGATGGTGAAGCAGTGGTTGTGGTCGTGGCCATTGGTGTTGTCACTGCAGGAGCGGGTCATTGTCTTCAGTGGTCGTCGAACCGTCAGCTGACTGAAACTCCTTTCCATACAACGCTCACATCTCTGCCGGCTGTGAGAGGAGGACTCCAGCCTACGCAAGCCTGTGACATTTTTTTAAAAAGTAATACATTTATAAATTATGAACAAAACTAGCGATGCTTCTCTGAGAGAAAATGCACGAGATTCCTCTGGGCAGTGATGCTGATTAGTGTGACTTTATAAACACAACAAAAACTCTCTGATCTTAGTGTACAGGCTGAATTATAGCAGTAAAGTGAGTGAACTTCTAAAGCTTTCAAAAGCTTCTGCATAGAACTTGTATCTCTTAAACTGTAAATGTCATCATATTATTCACAATTCATTAGTATGTGACAGTAACCATTTGAAATTTGACTGGTGTTTTCACTGTATAATGGTGCTGAGTGATACTTTAATACAATGGGGGTAAAACATTTTGAGGTATGAATGGAATATGTACAGTATACAACTGATGGAATATTTTTAAAACTCAAAGGGGCACTCCACTGATTTTACACATGAGATTTAGTCATTATAAGCAGTCGTTGAAGTGCTGCTGTAGGGAGCTCTCTATAGCCTGAGAAAATAACCCAGATGATCATCAAATCGTCTTGGATTGGGCAATTGGGAAAAAAAA
>CAEMYA010000684.1:1455955-1470404 GCA_903131615.1 Diplodus sargus | reverse complement strand
ACACACACACACAGAGGAGTGTGAGAGCACTGAGGGCTGTACTCTGTGACATGTCAGCTGACACAATACATAAGGTGTGGATGAGACTGATCAATTTTAACACACTGACACTCTGTAAGACTTCATTAACACATCATGTGAGATTTGAGCTATTGTCACCTCTAACTCCTCAGACATCATGTCAGTACATGCACACCAGCTGTTACTACTGTAAGTGTGCACGCTACAACTACATCCACCTCAATTCACATTTCAGCTGCTTTCATTGCGTACACATCTTTGACTGCTCTAATCCTGAACTGTTTAAATAAGAGCTCACTTTATAGAAAAAATTAAAATGCAGCCCAAAGTGTAAGATTGATTGATTTATATTAAATAAACACCACGGATAAAGTAATGGAAAAAACAGTTGTTCAAAGTTTAAAAACTAAGGCTATAATATTACTTCAAATTAAATGCCAGATTAAAAAACGGCCCTTTTGAAAACATATAATGTCATATAATATATAGAGTTGGTTAAGCCTAAAAACACACTGCCTACACTGTCACTTCACTTCTTCAGTGCTGACACAGAAACTTACATCTCTTATTGAGGGACAATAGTATCCATCAACTATATTCATTGACATAAAGTCACATGTTTGCCATTTCAAAATGCCATTTTTGACATTTGCCATTCATAATGACACTACATGGGCTCATTGGCCACTATATGTGCCACCTGGCCTAGCAATTGTTAGCTGTTACCATTTCAGTCAGGAAGTAAGCACTAAAAAACCACAGGTGAGCTCCTTTTTTCTCTTACAACAACAATGGAAGACGTTGCAGAGAGAGGAAGAGGAAAAGGGAGGGTAAGAATGAGAGGGGGAGGAAGAGTGAGAGGTAGAGCTGGTAGAGGAGCTCATGGCCAAAGAAGACAACATCTGTCAAATGGAATCAGAGCAACCTGAGTTGATCATGTTATCAACCATGAGCTTACACTGAGAGGCTGACAGAGAGAGCAGCCCTAACGTGAACCGTTTCACTGTTGCCGCTGTAATCCGGACATTTAGACTGGAGTACAGGTATGTAACCAACATCTCTATCACACTGTAGTACACCCCATGTCATAGTGTAGCAGTTGGGTGACATCTGTTTACTTTATGAATGGCTGATGTCATACACTAACTGTATAGGTTTCCTGTACAATGTACTCTACTGTGGGGGAAATATCTTTAGGCTGCATTGTCCACGTTGCCCTATATTTTAGTTTTTAGTTTTTCTAAAGGACTGAGAGACGCAGCTATGGTAGGGGCCATGTTCACCGGGGTACAGGAAGCTGCCACTGTAATCTTGGTTTTGGAAAATAATAAAATCAGATTACGAGATATTCAAAGCCACATCATCCAAGACAAAACCATATTCAACAACATTCGACTAGTCAGTCTGTCCATATTGGCTCACATTCTCAAGCGAAACCAAATCAGAATGAAACAACTTTATCAGGAGTCTTTTGAGAGAAACTCTCAAAGAAACATAGAGCTCAGACAAGCACATGTGGATGTAAGGACAATATTGGCTGCAGTACACTACGCGCAACACTGTTTTCCAGTGTACTAACACCATTTTGACTGATTTCTGTTCTTTGTTTTCAGAGAGTACTAGAAATGGATGCTCATGCAATACCACATGAGTTCATCTTTACAGATGAGGCTGGGTACAACCTAGCAAACACCAGAAGAAGGGGTAGAAACATCACTGGCCACAGAGCCATTATGTTCCTGGCCAACGTGGATATTGCCTGTGATGTGGACGAGGCTCTGACCCAGCTTTCCGGCGAGATGCTGCATAATAATTTTTTCTATATTTTTTCTGCCATTTTCTTCTTCAGTTTACTGTTTTGTGAGCATATTTTTGTTCACTCCAATGTAAATATATCTGCTGTGCATATGTTGCACTGACTTGTTTGGTGAAAAATAAAAGAATAAATGTTTGACAACATATGTGTGTATCTGCAAATATTTCTGTGCATGTGAACAATCTGAAGAATTCTCTACAGTTTGAACTCTGTTAGTATTATGGCAAAGCATACTGGAGAAGAGAGCTTTTCATCATGCCCAACTGTGTGTAGTTGGTTAGACAAAAATTTGGTAACATGAATGAAGTGTGTGCCATTTGGTGAAAAAGCTTGATTTTGATAATTCTATATGTAGTTTTGGTTGCAGTGCTTCATTTTGCAGTTTGGGTATTTTGCAGTTTGGGTATTTGGTTTTGTGAATTGCTTTAGGTATTTTGATAAAACCAGCCTGGTTTGCAAAGTTCTGTTTTAGCAATTGGAAAAAACTGTAATCAAGCACTTAAAGTGTGTACATGAGCTTCATGTGCTGTATGTCGACTCTCACCCTCCTGCAGCCGTCCATCAGCAGCTGCTGCCCCTCCTGGGAAAATGGTCTTCACATAGATCCCCATTGGTCCATACATGCTGTCCCTCCCACCCACTATACTGAAGCCCAGACCCTGCAACAGCAGCACAATGATTAGTAATAATGTAGGCAGTGATTAACATCTTTAAACAACGATATACTGTAAGTAAAATCATTACTGCAATCAGAACAGTTACAATACAATATACATAGACAAGAAAAGTCAACTGAGACTAGATTATTAGTCGATAGTCATGTTTAGGGGTAGAGCAGTTTATGTGGGGAGGAGAAGCTGATGCACTTTGCTCTGACTCACACAGACCTTAAGATCAGTTGCTATAAAAGCCAGCAAGTAGATTTTGACTCGAGTACATTTTGTGACAATGAGTATTATGAGCATATATATTATAAGATAGAGTCATAATTACAACTAAGCATTTTACTGAAAGTGATAAAGTGAGAAATCATATGAACCAATAACCTTCCTACCTTGCCGTGGCCCTTCATTAGCACAATGTTACAGATTATGAAGGCCTGCACGTTGCTGCAGGAGTGTACAAGCTGGGCAGAGCTGAGAGAGCGGGAGGGACGAGGCACAGGCTGCAGAGGGACAGCACACACACACACACACACACACACACACACACACACACACACACACACACAATTGAATCTTCACCAAATCAATCATGATTTGATGATGGTATGGTGTTTTGATGATGGTTTAAAGTAAGTTAGGAAGTTTAAAGTTTACTTGTTAAAACATCTGTAAACTCTCACACAGCATTTGTATTCTACTGCTGGACAGTCCTGAGTTTACCTTGTCAGGAAGCTGGATTCATAAGACCATTAAAATACTTTCTGCACTGCAGGCTAACAGATACCAGATGTTACTGAATGAATGTAAGGGGAGGGCTTATCTAAATGAGATGCAAATGAGCACCATTGTGTTGACTAGCCACGGGGTGAGAATTTCCTGCTGAGAATTGCAAATGTCTTAGGGCTGTTTTCTCCCTAAAGGGTTTTGAGATGTGCATTCAAATGGCCACAACTTCTTCAAATTTCCATTTGTTAGACATCATTGGAAAGCTTGGAAAGGTTTTCTCATGGCTGGTCACAGTATGAGCTCACAAACACAGGTGTGTGTTTTGGCAGGTTCAGGTGTGTGTTTTGGCAGCGACAGGTGTGTGTTTTGCAAGGTTCAGGTGTGTGTTTTTTGGCAGTGACAGGTGTGTGTTTTGGCAGCGACAGGTGTGTGTATTGGCAGGTACAGGTGTGTGTTTTGGCAGCTACAGGTGTGTGTTTTGGCAGCTATTGGTGTGTTTTGGCAGCCATTGGCGTGCTTTGGCAACGACAGGTGTGTGTTATGGCAGCTACAGGTGTGTGTTTTGGCAGCGACAGGTGTGTATTTTGGCAGCGACAGGTGTGTGTTTTGGCAGCGACAGGCGTGTGTTTTGGCAGCTACAGATGTGTGTTTTGGCAGCGACAGGCGTGTGTTTTGGCAGCTATTGGTGTGTTTTGGCAGCGACAGGTGTATGTTTTGGAAGCTATAGGTGCTAACCCAGAAACCGAACATAAGAAGAAGAAGAAAACAAAAATGGCTAGTGCAATCGAACCAGAATCTTTTGTTTGGACCATTAATGAGGCCGTACTGCTGCTGCAACTCACACTCAACTACAAGGCGAGTTGCAAGAAACACGAACACAAGCATGTAGTCGACCATTGTTGTTGTTGTTGTTATGAAACGTTGCAGGGTTCAGAGGTCAGAGGCTAGTGGTCGAGGGGTGGGGCAAAGGTGTTATCGTTTCGGAAAGTATGCGAATTCGCCATCCACATGAAAAAGCCAGGGCTGCATTTTCGGATTTCTCCACCCTGAGACCCGGTTTCAAAAAAGTGCATTTTCAGGCGCTGCATTTTCAGGATCCGTATGGACGGTCGGCCAAAATGATGCAATACATGAGCGTTGTCGTCTGGACGGACCCCTGTGATCGTGTTTATTCTGTTTGGGGTGTCAGACAAATGACATACCTGTGTGGGGGTGTGAGGAAACTCCAGCTGCTGGGACAGAGACTTCCTGTTTCCATATAAACCACCATGCCCGTGAGGATGATTTGTGTACAGCTCTGGGGTCTTCATGATGATGCTGTCCAGATCCCCAATCCAATAAGGATGAACACCTGGTTACACACACACACACACACACACACACACACACACACACACACACACACACACACGCACACACACACACGCACACACACACACACACGGCTGCTCATGATCCAAATGAAGCCCTTCAACAACCTCCCTCTGGCCTGTCAGTATTAGTGATGACTGATTCTTCACTGATTCACTTATGTCATTAAAAAGATGTATTGTTTTTTAATGTACTTTTGCATATATAATAAATATTTTTTCAATTGTGAAAACTAATTAACAATTGGACAAGAAAAAATATATTTCCTAGTTTCACAGGTCCGACACATGGAATGTAAAAGTCCTGTTTGTACTTCAATTTTATTCAAATATTATAAAATAGTAGTTAAATGGGCCTGAATGAGTTTAAATCAACATCTCTGTTTCTTTTGTCTAACTATACACACACAGGATCCAGCAACACCATGTTACAATGTAATGCTGCAGCCTTAAACTGTATTACGGAAAATGTAGCTAGCAGTAATCTGTTCACTCAGATTAGTGGTACATTTCATATCATCATATTCAAAAGAGTTTTGTTTGATTTATTGCTATTAGTGCATCTAATTTTCAATGATAACGTTAGTTTGGTCCAGCAGCTCGGTACGGGTGCTAAAACTGCAGCATATTGTCATCAGATCCTCTATAATCTCTCCCAGGCTCTATAATCGCTCCCAGGCTCTCCCATCCCTCACAATCAGTGCAAGTGAATTCATGTCTGAGCATTACACACTGCTCACGTGCACTTTCAACCTCGACCCTCTAGAGGGTGCTGCAGGTCCTCACCCACCAAAACAGCAATTCAATTCAAGAACCGCCTTTGTCCTGCAGCCAGTGGCGTCATTAGGCCTTTTTTAGGGGGGTTGAATAATTTGGTGTTTTCATTATTATTATTATTGTTTATTTTTTTACAAAAAAGTGCCAACAAATTCAATATAAAGTGGCCAGAATATGAGATTAAATAAACAATCATATATCATATCATATATATCATTTTTCACTTAAGTATGACCATAAATCTGCCAGTTTCCCTTCACTTCATAGTGTAAGGTAGAGAGCCCCTTCAGTGCGTCATTATCTAATCCATTCCACTTGTTCATATAGTGAACGCCCACATCACTGAAAATCCAGTCCAGGGTTTCCCTGTGACCTTACTTGCACTCGGTACCTACAGTGTGTAAATTGAAGCACACAGAGTGACTAGAACAGCATGAGGAGAAGAATGTGAATGAAGATGAATGTATATAAGAACGTTTTTCAAGAAAGTAAGTATTCATCACTGCTGGTAGGGACAGTTAGTTAGCTCCGCCCCCAGCTGACAGCAGAAAGTCCGATGTAATTAATGAACCAAGAGCTCCCTGTTGGACAAATAAAAACCTAGCTTGCACACTAAAGATAATCTCTGCGCACGTCTCACCTTTGTTGTTTCCTGGTCAAAAGTTAATTCCAGCTCTAAAAGAATGCTGCTAGTTAGCTAGCTAGTTAGTCTGAACTGCATTGTGAAGGCCCTGGTTGTTTATAGAGTTAAGTGTGCACTCTTTTTACCATATACTATCTTTGGGTGACTTCCTTCCAGAGCATCAGCTGTGTTTCTCACTTTACGCATGGATGCACACCGTGAAACAGGAGCTGAGCTCATTCACTTATGATTATCATCAGTGGATGATAATATTGATCACTAACTAATAATAATAACCACTCCACCACCCCTATTGACCTGTAGGAGTCAGGGCAGAGGAGCACAGGGAGTGAGAGGGGAGAGACCTCTACTGGAAAGGTGAGTTTGAAGGATTTCACAGGATAAAGTCATATGTGATGCAGGCAGTCTTGGAATTTTATGGAACTCAATATGAATATGAAATATGAAACATTTCAGTCAAGGTGCACCATATAAGACCTATTTAACTTGAGCTTTTATTGAGGAGAGTAATGTTTAGAAAGTGGAGAGAGCCAAGATATATAGCCAAATTAGCCAGACCCAAGTATTTTCAAGAGTGTCTTAATTACTTGAATTAAAGTAATATTAAGCAATATTGTTCAGGGCTTGAAATTACAACCATTTAGTCACATATGTGCCCAAAATGTAATCTGTGCAACATCAAAATATTTGGGAGCAATACAATTATGCTGTAAACATACTGTTACTGTGCAAACCTGTTTGTTCGTGTACTGTATTAAAAAAAAAAAAAAAAACTGAAATAATGATAATAAATAATTTCTCAGTCTTTGTTAGCTGTTTGTGAAATGTTGTGCTTGTGCACTACGTTCGCTCATATCCTGTGTATCTCTTGGGGGCTAAGCCTCCCCAGTCCTTAAAACCTAGTGACGCCCCTGCCTGCTGCATTAAGAAATTCTGGATCATATTTTCTGACTCCAGCATCTTTCATTGTCCAATGATTCATTTCATTTCATTTCATTTCATTTCATTTCATTTTATTTCATCCATTCAATTCTTCTCCCCGTTGTGTGCTGAATGAATGAATAAAATTCAAGGTGGCTATTGAAAATGAAGCCTGTGTTGGATTGAGTTAAACTGGACTAAATCCAGACTCTAATTACCTGGTAACTGTGGATATAAAGTCTTAGTCAAACAAGCTGCTTTACTCTGGATCATTACAAACATATAGTATTATCTGAAATTGGTTCACTTGCATCTTACACCAGTGGATCGGTGAGCACAGCACTTCTCACAATTAGGACCACATTTCCCATAAGCGGCGTGGCTTCCCAGTGCTAAAAGGATATACTCCCTGGCCTCACACCTCCCTGAAGACAATAAACATATTAGAAACAATTTCCCATCCCCCGTCTCTCTCCTTGCAACATGTGTTATTACCATGCACTCTAAAAGCTTTAGCTGGACACAGCAGCCGCCTCCTGCTGTGTGTGCAGCTCTCTACTCGAGTATTGTACATGCTAAATGAAATGCAGTAGGTCTAATGGTTCTCACTCCTTTTGATGGAGGCCAGATGACTGGTAATTTAAGTGAGTGATAGCTGTATGATACACACTGGTTGAATTGGAGCGTGTCCAGTTGCGGGCCATCTGTACTGGTGGGCTTTGCTCTGTCTTCTCCATTTCCCAGCATCTCTCCTCGTTTACCTCTGGGATGGGTAACTACACGCACACACACATATGGATAGACATTTATGTAGGGGAACAGGGATTCTCTTGTTGCCGTGACAAAAATGAAATGATGACATAATTTCAACTACTACGGGGGTTCAGAGTTCAGTTTTGGCAGAAGTATTAGTTTACCTTCAGATGGTTGTTGTTGGCCATTAGTTCCTCATCTGTGTATCCAGGCAGTGACAGATGATCAGATGGAGATGTGAGAGCTGGATGCTGTGGGCCTGTTTTCAGGTTATGTGAATGGAGATTGTCTTCACATGTAGAGAGGTCCTAAAGTACACAACACACCAACATAAGAAACACTCAACTGCAGCCCAACATGAGGCACACCAATGGCAGAATATACATTTTAACTTAACTTCTGCCTTACCTGCCCTGAGGGACAAGTGAAGCCTTTTTTCTCTGGTAGTGCATTTCTAAGTCTTATCAAAGTTGTTTTCTCGCCTGTGTTTAGGATTTGGAAACTGGTGGAAAATAACTTCGGCTAGAATGATCTCTCTAAGTTCCTAAATTTGTGAAACCATGTGACATAATTTTTTTAAATCAAATTTCGGTTTTGCGTTTGTTTTTGAGATAATCGCTGTGCCCACGAGAGGCTCTGGTGCACCAATAACTCATGTTCTAAATAGGACCAAAGCATTCATGTGTTTCTGTCAGGTATGTTAGCAGGTTGTGTACCATTACAAACATTACAGATGTATTTGTTTTGGCAAGGAATGCGTTATAATTGGTGCTAATCTGCCATCAAGTGCCCGGGTGGAATATTGTGTATTATCAACATGTTGGATTGAACAGGAACATTTAACAGCCTCATTCTGATATGTGAGCCTTTCATGTTACATCCTAGTTTATGGTTATGATGGTAACTGTAGTTACCAGGAGGCTCAAGAAGGGGAGCATTCAACTGTTGAGCTGACATGGAACGGGAGTGTTTTAAAAAAAGATGAGGGACACAAATTTTCCTCAGATCATGTGTATAATGACTGAAAGGATTAAGCCCTTTCCACAACACAGCTCAACAGTTGTACCCCCTGCTGGAGTAAACAAAGAAGTCAGCTCAGTTGTGAAGTGTAGGACAGTCAAGATAGCAGCATGGAGAGCCTGTACTCATACAAGACTGTCTTTTGTTGTATTTGCAGGTGAGATAAGTGCACAAGCGCCCTGTTCACTTAAGTTAAGTTTGTCTGTAAGTATTGGTGCCATGTTTATATGTTTACAGCGTTATGAATGTCAAGAAATAAGGCCGCTAACAATTGCTACCCATAGCTGCTAACATCGCTGCTAATAATAATAATAATAATAATAACAATAATAATACATTTCATTTGTTTGATGGTGCCTTTTTAAGTCACCTTACATAGGATAAAAGCATAAAATAACAACATCACAGATTATTGAAACCAAACATTGACATAGCTAACATCGCAATTAGACTGTAATAAGGGTCTAACAGTGAGAAGGACCACTTTATTTTACAGTGCAGTTCTGTTGTAATGTGCCACAAATAATCCTCTAATTGGGTTTAATAAGACTGTAGTAAGGGTCTAACAGTGGGAAATAAAGATGCAATGTCCTGGCAGATTCAATAGCTGGTCTAACGTTACTGGGGTTGGATAGTGACATGGCTTTAAATGGTCTGATGTCTTAACTATGGGAGTAGAGCATCAAGGAAGCCACCTACAAACTCCACAAGACTCCAAAGAACATCCAGGTTACCAGGGACATGTGTAGTAGTGACCAGATGGGAACAGATGTGGTTTGACTTAAGTTAAGATATCGTTTTCTTCTAATGACCAATAAATGACTCTGTAAGAAAGTGAAACTATGTTAAATGAAACTCAAATGTATTTTCCTCTGACCTCTATTTGTTTTGTCCGACTATTATAAAGGCCATGTCCAATATAATGTGTACATTCGTCTAATTAAGCTATAGACCAATGTTGGTAGCATTGAATGCATAATTTGTTATTGAGGGTAGAATAGCGTATAACTAGCATATTTTGGATCAGATATGACATTGTGTGTGATTTCTAATTAGACTAAGATCTTGTAAAATGGTGTCTAATAGTGTATTAGGATCTCTGGTTTGTAAATACAGTATAATTTGGTATAATAGTGTCTAAGTATAGTAGCCTATATTTTAAGTAATAAGACTTTATGCGGTTACTGATTACAGCATAATTGAGTAGGCTATATGGTGTCTAATTACAGAATAACTTTTCTTGTTTGCTGTCTAATAAAGATTACATTATTTCTATTTGTCTAATTTCATACAAAGTACGGCTTGTTAGGTCTTATTAACGTACCTTAAAATGAAGTGCGACCATGAAAATCAAACTGCGTGACTCAGGCAGAAACACTCACGGACCAGATGATGTTTCTGATTCTTATTCATGTCACGTTAAGTCTCTTTCATCCCTCACTATCTTCCTGGAAGTTAGAGTGACAGGCGACCAATGAAACACACCGTTACCTTGAGTAAAATTATAGATTTCACTGGTTTGAACATTCTTGGAAACATTTTAGATCTGGTCATATTTAGAAGTTTTAGTGCAGAAATGTTAAATATTACACCTAAAATTGACTTCAAATTTGTAATATGTCGCTCCTTTGCCTCTAACAAGAGTACTGAGAGTTTCTCTTGGTATGGGTATTTGTCTTTTGTATGTACTTTATACCTTTCTGATGATGAATGATTGACAGATGAGACAGTTTGTCAGTGATGATAACTAATACTTCCCATTTCCTATTGTTGCCAGTGTAATGGCTGCTGACTGAGGCAATTTGCTAGAACATTTCCAAAGACTTTTTGTGTACCAATTTATGGTCAAAATACTAGAACTCCCCTTTAAGTCTAATCTTCAACTTTTAAGCCCTGCGTCTAATGAAAACATGGTTCATTCTCTTTACTATCATCAACTAGCCTTTGAAACCAAAGGAAAGGGGCGTTTTCTGGCTGAAGGAGCATTTGTGAAAAAAAAAGAGACTCAAACAGACACAGTGTTGAAAACAGAATCAGCTGAGCCCAGACGTCACATGTTAAACATTCTTTCCTACTGCTCCTTTTCTCCATCTTTACTTCATTCTGCTGTTCAGGTTTCCACAGCCTCTTAAAAGTGACTCAAATAGACTTGGCGTGATGACAGGGTGTTATACCGCCCAGCAGGAAAGCAACCGCAGCTACAGAAATACAAATACCTGAAAAAACACTCAAACTCTGCCTCCATGGCTGCTAAGGAGCAATGAAAACACACCATGCTGGGTTCAGTATGAACTCCTGTGCTCAGACTGACGCATCCATACATCCAGCATGTGCTGCTCATTCATGTTGATGCAGTTCCCTGTGTAAAGGTAAGAGTCTCTTTATGTATGAACTAAAAATTAGTTTTCTTACAATAACATTTGACATTTTTAAGTTTTTACCTGGAACTGGATGTACAATTACATAACACTTCCCTGGATTTCCAACAGCAGCTGATGAGCTTCCCAAAGCGTGCTCTGCTTTGTCAATGATGTCAGAGTGTATCACATTTCTGGACTGTCCCTGTCTGGAATATCCTCCTCCATTTTTTCCAGAAATTCCACCAGCATTGTGAAGCCGACAGATTATATAAAATTAATGAATTTCCCTCTCACACTACTCTTTTGTGTTGACCAAACTCAAATTCTCTAAATTCCTTCATGTGCATTACATTTCTGACCAGATTACAAAAAGCCTTGTTTGTCAGTGTTTGTGGGAAGACCTGGAATGTGATCGCTGCATGAAAAACACGCCATGCCCACTCAGAAACAGAGAGGAGAGGAGACTCAAAGCTTGGACTGTTGAGCCATGCAGGGCATGCATCTGCTAGTAAAGGACTTTATCTTTAACTGTTTTCTACATGTTTGACTTTAAATGTAAGTGAATGTATCATAAGGATGAGTACTCAGGAAATGTATTCATGCATGTATGAACTTTCTCCTTTCTAATTATGAGTATAAATAATTGCATATTTTTACATACCCCTGACCTTGCTCAAAATACAGCAGTCAGACTTTTAACACATTATAGACCTTATAAAGCCTTACGTTTAGTTTTTTCATAATACAGCATATTGCTAAGAATAGAGTGAACAACACATATCGAAGATCATGTGCCCTAAATCTCCAGTGAAGTTAAGTACAGGATATGAGGGTGTAGAGGTTGCAATAAGACATGGTTGAGTTCAAGACGCATAAATGCAACCTGTAACAAATGTTCAGTATACAAGCCACCCATATGTGCACACAGTACTGCATCTACTGATGAGTTGTCATTGTAGAAACTATTTTTTTGTTTTTGTTATGAAAAGCAGAACCAGTGTCACACACGAGTCAGCTTCACATGTCCACCTCTGTTAACGCACTATAGGCTGTAATGCGAATGCTTCGTGTTACCTCCCCCGCCATCCGAGCACTGCCGTTTACAATCTGTCCGTTAAAGGGTGCCAGCTTGTCTGGGCTCAGGAAGCTGCAGCCTCTGAAGAAAAGCACACAGAGACAGCTGAGAAACCACAACCTGCATGACTCATTGAAAAATACATTATATTAGTATATATTAGCGTTAGATGGATGTGCCAGAAGTTTCACAGTAAGTATTAGCATATTATTACAGGCCACTTAGCTGACGAATGGTATCCTGCAGAATTTTGGACCTGTAGTACTGATATAGAGTAACGTTTTTATTAAGTGGGTAAATGTGCAGTCGAACCACCAGTTTTGGGTTATTCCACTGACTGACAGTTAAACTTAACAATGCATAATCATTGTAAGCTACCCAATCTCAAAACTGCTAGGAATTCTCGAATGGTCTTGACAACCAGTGAGTATCAGCTAGCCATGAAATCAGACAAACACAATGTGAATGCCGGCCCCCTCTTTTTAGGATGATTCTGTTATCCTCTCTGAGCAGTTTGACTACCAAAACATGATGCATGATCTGGATTCGGTGCCACTCGCTGTCATGCTTTTTACCATGGCCACTTTCCATTATTCTCTAAATCATTTTGTTGGCATTTGGGATCCATACATATTTGAAACTTAATTTCATAATATACCCTGCAGCCAATGAGAATCTCCATGACCACAGTAGATAAATCACAGACTGCTGTGTGTTGAAGCTGAATGTGAATTCAGAATCAGTGTACCAGATTAGACAATATGCAGCTGTGACACCAAAAAACAACACTTCATTGAAGTGGACCTGCTGAAATTCTCATCAATGAGTAGCACAAGAAGTGGCATGAAGGTCACAAGGGTATCTTTCCATTGCCTTTCTCTATCACGTCTGCCGGCCTGGCTCTTCTCGGTTCGACTCAGCGGGGCAGGGATTTGCATTTCCACCACAACTGCTTGAAGGTGTGTCTTTAACCAATGATGCACTTGTTTTGATCCCCACAGTACAAGAAATGAATAATCGCTAACAATGTGGCTCCACTGCTTCAGTTCCAAACATGTTTCATTTACCATAACTACTTCACAATAAAAGCCCCCTGTCATTTAGTCGTTTAAAAGCTTTTATTATGAAGCAGCGTAACAGGAAACGCAACCCAACTAAATATGACTCCTGAAACAGCTGAAAGCGAACACATATGCAATCACAGTCATGCTGTACATTTACAAATGGATCATTACCACTAAATTCTAAGGATGAAGCCACTGTGCTGAGTCATCAGTGTAGCTTTGAAAATCAGCAGCTTTCAGCACTGGAGCTCTCACTGGAGACTGACAGTGTCACTGTCAGTCTCCAGTTTAGTTACAATATACTTAGGATACTAAGATCCTTGATTGAAAGCTGACTTAAAGAATGAGATAAGCACTTGCTCACTGATGTTGAGGATACACTGATCATAAACAACAACACTGACAAGTGAAAGTGAATAACATTAATCATCCCATTACAATGCATTGTTCTGAAGGCAAATCCTGAGTGCTGGTGTTCATGTGGAAGCCACTTGACATGCACCACCCACCCCAACACTGTTGCACCCCCGCATTGCAATGGCACCTTCAGACAGCAATGCCCCAGTGCCTGCATTTTGTGAAAATCAGCAAATGGAGGTCTTCAGGCAAAAAGTTGTATCTGTCTGGAATTTGTGTCATCAATCAAACTAATGCCCTCCCATGTTCCAGGAAGATTACTTTTACCTGTTTTCACAGTAGTTAAATTAACTGTAAATGTATGAATTACAACTCTTTGTGTGATGTACTCACGTCTGATAAACGTCAGACTAACCCAACAATACTTTGTAGGATGTGGATCATCTTCCATCGTCTCACTTGTACATGATGCAACAGACCTTCACCTTCACCCTCTACCTGCTGCGTGAGACAGCAGGTAGAGGTGTGAAGAGTGACATGTCAAATTGTAGGTGAGTTTTTTAAGAATGTGACCAAACTGTGCAGATTACAGCTCTGTGTGTTCATTTACTGTACATCTGTATTAACATGGCAACGACACAGATTACATGTTAATACAAAGTGGAAATGAACTGAGTGTATTTTTGTGTATTTTTATTTCACCTTTCCTCAAGCATTGGTTTACTACCTGTGTATGTTCCCTCCATTCCTTCCTGGCTCCACATTAGTTTCTTTGTCCTCTGTCTGGATGCTGTTATCAGCCTTTTGTGGTCCACACACCTCCTCAGCGGGCGCTGTGGCTACACACATCCTCCAGATACTACTCTCCTATAGACACACAC
>CAEMYA010000684.1:1439463-1453718 GCA_903131615.1 Diplodus sargus | reverse complement strand
TTAGCCAAGTGTGAATTTGGACAGGCCACTGTAACATATTTGGGAAAAGTGGAGGCCATTGTGAATGTGAGTTTCTGCAAGAATTTTGCCACTGTTGCGTCCCCTTTGACTAATCTGCTTAGTCCTAAGGTTCCTTTTGTTCGGACAGAGATGTGTCATTTCGCCTTTGAGAGCCTGAAAGCACTGTTGGCTAGTGCTTCTGTTCTTGCTGCCCCTGACTTTAGCAGGCCTTTCAAACACTGAGAGTCTTCCACGATTGACCCCATGTTTGGAAAGTTTGTATTGTCAGCTAGGCCTATCTTGCATTGTGAGCTTCCAAATAGGCTAAATACTATAGTTGCCACCTGAATTTCTAATCACAAAAATGTGTGATTTGATCCCAATAGCGTTCATATCCCAGGAATCCATGCAACTTTGAAGCAGTAACGATTTTCAAACCAGTCATGGTGGCCATCTTGAAAAATAACAGCCATCTTGAAATGTATTTGTATCATTCATGTACAAACTCCAAAGAGGTAAATAATTGTAGCTAACTGTATGATCAATATCATATTACAATCAACACACAAAAGAAAATTCACATGAAAATGGTAGTCAATGGCGGCCATTTTGAAAAATGGCTGCCACGGCCACCATATTGAAAATTTGCAATGGCCCGATATCTAATTCTTTTGGGGCTGTGTTTGGCTATAAGTGTACCAAATTTCACGCTTTTATCACAAAGTGCACGATTCTATGGAATTATGTTGCTAAGCCGCCCCACTAATGAGTGCGATAATACTCTGAGTGGGTTATTGTTATCATTTTTGTTATGACAACTTTATTGACATATACTTCATTCCTAAACCTCCGTTTGACCCTAATGGGTTTAGACTAAACATGAACATCAAAAGGATATGGTTACGGTATTGTTTCTGTCTGGAAGGTAATTAACAGTGATTGATGTTCAACCTGGCATGAATCACTCCCAGAGGAAAATCTCTGCTCCATCAAATTACTGTTCAGCTCAACCTCGGCCAGGTTTGTTGAGCAGCACAGGCTTGAGTCCATGAAATAAGACAGCAGCCAGCTGAGTTTTCACTGTGATTAGCATGAAATCTCTTTTGTTGATGGTTAAATTTATTAAGCCTTTTTATGGAGCTGAAAGAGCTTTCGTCAGAGCTCTATGTATTGGACATTTTCAACTAATAACATGGGATGGCAATGTTGGTCAGTGCATCACTTTGGACTTACTGAAATATATCTAAAACTAGAAGTTTGTTCAGTATTGCGTCTTACCCTCAAGATGTTGAATCACCATCATCAGGTCATAAAAAATTTGATGAATTAAAAAAAAAAAAACATGTAAAAAATGCTTTACAGAAACCTGTTCCTGTAAGCATTCCCACCAGCACTGCTGGCCCTGACCAATGTGTTTTCGTCCATGAGGACAGCTGAAAGCTTGTTGGAGCTTAAAGCCTATATTTAAACACCGAGGTACAATTCAGTGCCGGCCCTGAGCAATGTGGTGTCCTAGGCAAGACGCCCCCTTGCATTGCAGTCAATTTCACAATCAATTTTCATACACTCACACAGAAACTGCATGTATGTATTCAAGATTTTATTCCTTTTAAGTAAAAAATATCACACCAAATAAAAACTGAAGTAAGAAACAAATGATAAAAATACAATATAAATAAGGCATTGTGCAAACGTATTATCTCTCAGCCTCACAGTGCCATCTCTCTGTTATTGTCAGCCGCTTTGCAAAACGACCTCCACCTCCTTCCATGTTGCCATGTGGGTATTGTGCTCCCGACTATCCTCGTGAACCTTCAGCAAGTGGCTTACATTTTTCCAGTCCTTTCGTCCTTCCTTATTAAGTCTGTATTCTTTTGGAGAAAACATTTAGCAGCAGAATCAGTGCGAGCTATCATTTCTGTTTGAGTACATCAGTCAGCTTCTTTTGATTTTTTCAGCATTGACTAAGACTCTGTTACAAAAGTCATGTTGACACTCTCCCATCTTTGTTTTTGGGAAATGTGTAACTGCTTTTTTAATTGAAATGGTCCTCTGTGAACTAAAACTCATCTCACTTTGTCAGTTAGAAGAGATGTCCAGTCAGCAGGTCTGTTGGTGCCTTTAGTCCTGATGCTGTGTCACTGTGTTGTGCTGAGGTAGATGGACAGGAGCACCTGATGCTGTGTCATTGGGCTGGTGGTGAAATATTTTAAAAGTGCATCTGAAGAAAGAAGAGAAGTACATGTGACCACTGCATGTTACATTTTAATAATGCTTGGTGTGTGCCATACATAAGACTAATATAAACTAATAATGAAAATACGATGAGATTCATTCAACTGTACCTGTATCCTCTTCACGTCTTCCTCTTCTTTCCTTCTTTTCTTTCACTGGGCGCTGGATGGTTTCAGTCTTTGGGACCTTGTGATTTCGCTACAGTATCAGTAAATCTCTCTCTTGGTCTTGGGGTGTCAGTGCGGTCAAATTCAGGCAGCTCGCCCCCCTCACAGAGGACAGGTACAGTGCATCGAGCCAGAACCCATAAAAAAGGCCTCTCCATTATCTTATAGGCTTTGCTATGAAGTCATGTTGCTGTGGGCTTATATAATATTTCGAAATTATAGTAGCAACAGCACTGGTAATTTTTTTAACCATATCATCATTATTACTATTAATTTTTCCCATTATTTATTTATTTATTTTTTCCCCTCCCCCTGTGGATGGCGGCGCACTCAGCCTATGCCTATACTGTCTATGCCTAGGGCCAGCTCTGCCCACCAGCCTCAGTTATGCTTTGTATTTTGTGTTAATTAGCAAATGTTAGCATGCTAAAATTAGATTAGATAGTGAGCATGGTAAAAGTGACCTAAAAATGTCAACATGTCACAGAGGTTATAATCATAAGAGTATTATAAATTGTAAAGGTATTACCTGTATTAAGTAGGAGGGAGTTGCTTTTATTTATTATATAAATCATGATTTCATGTCTAATCTAGAAATGACTAACTTTACCAGCAAAGAAGTGAGTCAGATAAATGAAATGTCATTGTCTGATTGTTTCACAGCCGTTGAGCTCAAAACCAGTTCAAAATTCAGAAGTGTGCATATACATGTGTAACATTTATTGCAAACAAAACCTCATTGGTTATGTTGCTCATTAGTCGAGAGCTAAATGTCAGAATAAGCTCAATATTGTCCACAGTATCTGAAATGATGCAGTATAAGACTAACCTGTGTGCACATCTGTAGAGCTCAGACATGGCAGTGCCAGTGCTGTGCAGTGTGGATCACTCATGTATGTGAGGTGAGTTGTGAGTGACCCGCAGTCTAATGGTGTCTGATATCAGCAGAATGAAGCTGAGCAGCAGAAACAGAACAGCACAACAAGCCTGTCTTTGTCTGGATGTTTGACATTCAGGCCGACACAGCTCAGTCTACCAACACACTAACGCAGGGCATGTGATTATCATTACATTTAGACAAGAAGCGTTCCCCACAGTGTGAGACACAGTATGGTCAGTATGATGATACCATGTTCAGGCTTAGGATGCACAAACAATAAACACTCATCTCCAGTTGTTGAACATCAGTTTTTCTTAGTCTAAGTCATGAATCTGACCACGTAGAAGGCTGTGTTGAACAGAATCATCTGACAGGAATGAATCGCCCTTATAGGGAGGATGCAGGGGCCATGTGTGCTGTCATGAGTACTTTCAGCACGTTTCAGCACATGTGACTTATAATTACTATAAAATGAACATGACCATTCATTCCTGTATCAGCTGCAGTCAGTCAAATGACTGTGGCTGAAGGCTGCGACACACTGAAACTGAATGCCTCGTGATTATGAAGTGCAAAACTTGTTCTCACTTGTTTGTTCAAAGAAATATAAATCAAATATATCACTGTGTCAAAAAATTATGTTTTGGATCTCATACATGTTGTAAAACCCAGGTCACTCACAGTTTAGCGAGTTATAGAGAAATGCCACATTGAATTGTCATTATAAATGCCACTGGTTCTGACTCTGTTTTCAGTGTTTAGGTTTGAGCGGGCTATTTAGGAACATATTGTTGTTGTCCAGTGGACTACCAGGCCCTTGAAAGTGTCTTAGTTGGGAAGAAGGCATCAATCAATTGAACTTTCCAGCCCTTCCCGTTGAAAAACATGATGTACATACAGTATATTTAGCATAGAGTCCTGTGATCAGGACCGCAAGGCTGGCAGGCTTTTGTCGTATGAAAGAAATGGACACAAACTAATCAGAGAATGAATGGAACAGGTCTCTGAAGAAAACTCTCTTGTCTCAGCTGTTTTTATGACATCGTCATTAAGCGACGTAAGTGAAAGTAATGCTGCTTTCACACCAGTGGGATGTATGGTACAGCAGGTTCATGTAACCATGACCTCTCAATCTGAAAACAACATTTAATCAAATTCAACATCGACTATTCCCAACGTCTGCTTTACAGTTTGATTATCACACAAGTTGTCAAAAGACTTCCAGAAGCTTTGTTGACAATGTCAAGAGAAATATTACATAATTTAACAGGCACAGCTCAATGGCACTGTCTGGTAACAACGATCATAAAGCTGCTGGTGGAGCTAGCGGAGGGAAGGGATCACCACAGTCAACAGAGTTGGTCTGGTGGGACCATGAATGTATGTACAAGGTCGCAACATATTTTTTGTAATATTTCAGGCTGGACAAAGGTGGTGGACCAACTAATCCACTGTTATGGCCATCCCCAGAGCAATGCTCCTACAGAGACCAAACTGTAACCAGAAAGGTGAACACTAGTCAAAGACTTTGCTTTTATCGTTTCTGTATGCCAAGGATCAGGTTAATGCAAACTCCTGCAGTCGTACCTTGATGCTGAAGGACCTCCTTACGCTCCTCTTACTTTCCCTGAGTGTGGTGGTATGATGCACCGGGTTATCCGCCTCACTGCCTCCTCTTTTCTCCAGGGTTGACTGCTGGTTTGTCCTCCAGTGCTTGCTGTCTGTGTCTCTGTACCGTGTTTGATCCCCAGCGGTCACGTCTGTTGTCCAGCCTGGACCCCATGTCCTGCACCCGTCTGACACTTTCCCAGCATGCCTCTCTTCTGGACAGTCATCATTAGTCTTAGAGTGACACAGGATCAGGGACCTGGACAAAATCAGTTTCAGACATTTAAAATTACCTAAATTGCATCTCTGAAATATGAAATACTGGAGTAATGCAGCCATGAAAGTGATCAAAAAAAGACTAAACCTGTCCATTTTAGTCTATGAAATTACATAACCAGATTGATATGAGTTTGTAGAGAAGGTTTGATGCCAATGAAACCCAACTTTATGAGCTCCCGGTACAGCTCTAGTTGTAAGCCTTTGAGTGGTGCTTGTACCTGGAGAGCATGGCCAGCTTCTTGGAGCGGTGATTGTGGCTGCTGGTTGGGTTGCTGTTGTTGCTTTTCCCCTGTTCCCTGCGTCTCCTCTCCATCCTCCTAGCAGCCGCTGTGCTGGCTTTCCTCCTCTGGTGGGAGTATCTCTGAGGCATGGCTGTCAGCATGTGCGTATGTGTGTGCAGTGGGATCTCAGGAACCAACACACTCCTCCCAGCCGGCCCGAAGCCTAATGGAGAGGGACGCTCTGGAGGGCAATTAGAAAATTCAGTTAGTACAGTCAGACTGCATCTGAGTGTGTAAGTGCTCTGAGAAACTGCTGAGGCAATTGTGGAGGCAAGCAGAGATAAAAGCGCTTTTCTTTCCCTGCTTTGAAAAAAAGGCAAAGTTTTTCCTCAGTCCACATGCTGCTGCTTCATCAGACTGCTGCTGAGAGGAACATACTACATGCACAAACACACACACAGTGACATGCAAAGTCTGGAATGGAACATGGACAAACAGCATCTGAAGAGGGTCGAGGCTCACAGCGAGCTCAGTTACTCTTTTAATGGGCACATACGGTGTACTCTGTGAGAACAGAGAATGGTGTTAGCGATGTTGGACTGGTCCCATCGCTGGGCTGGAGTTAATGATGGTCTGCTCTTCAATTACATCATTATCTTGCTACCCTCTCTCCCAAATCTCACAGTCACACAGAGCCTGACCTACTCAGAGGGGCATAGCCAGGCTAGCTGTTTCTCTGTGCTTCTTTTATGCTAAGCTAAGCTAAGCATCACCAGGCTCCAGGTGCATATTGAACGTACACACATATAAGAGCGGTATGTCTTTTCATTTAACTCTCCAGAAGAAAGCAAATCAGCACATCTCCATGTTAACCTCAATCTTCTCACAAGACATTGGATAAGACAGAAAACTGATTGCTTGCAGTCAGACCTGAGTGCTAGCTGGCTTGCTGCTCTGTTACAGTGATGTGGCAGCTCTTGCTGACAAATGCCTCTCTGTGCTGTGAATATTACAGCATGCCGGTGGAATATAACAGACCCCTTCAAACAGTAAATACGGTATAAAGGGAGTGAGTAGGAGTCACAACTCTCAGCAACTGAAATTTAAAAAAGTAAGAAAATGTAAGACATTAAAAACTATATTTGGAATGAATCAAATACATTTGGAATCTTTCAGTAAGATGAATGTGTTAAAATATCTGTCCATCTCTGCACTTCTTTTGATTTAAACAGATTAGTAACTGAATATCCCTCCTGAACAAGAGAAAAGAACACATAGTGAATGTGTGGAAGACAGGCTTTCTTTTCTGGTGAATCTGATCCTGGAAATGTGTTAGCAATTATGGAGCATTAGTCTGCTTTTTGTGTTGGCCAGATAGACAGGAAACAGAGACATGGATCTCTATGCTGGAGGCCTATGAGCCCCACAGACTCCATATCTCCTCTCTTTTCATATGCTTATACACTCTGCAGCTGGATGTATGCCAGCACAGTGGGAACACTTACAGTATGGAAATGAATCTTAGCTACAGTCTCTAAACTAACGACTGAAGCATCACATTCATTCTGAGCTCTTGGTAAATATAAATGCCAAGGTGTATTTAGAAAAAGCCATGTCACATCTGCAGCTGAAGGACCTGCTTATGCTCCTACACTGCAGCTGAGCATATTCAGCACATAATATCCAAGCAGGCATCTATGGAGAGAAATTGCACACAGCTAGAAATGCAATGAAGTTTGGGAGGTACCACTTTGGAAGGTATTTGCAATAGAGCAATTCAGTCGCTGAAGAGAAAATGTATTATTTCTGACCTTTAGCAGCCTTACTCCAGGCACAAGAGGGTCAAAAGGCAAAAGCCAGCTGACTGATGCCGTTCAACAGAGGGTTGTGCTCTGAGAAAGGCTCAATGCACATGGTTTACCAACACAGAATGCTTTTGTTACTTATTGTTGTTTCATTTGAATTTGTCTCCTTGTTATATGTGACTGCCACCTAATCTGATTGTTTTTATTTTAAGGACTTAACTTTAATTCTATTTTTGCACTTTGCTTTTCATGTTTGCTTCCTGCCACAGTTTGTGCTGTTATATAAATATCAGACATTCCAAGTGCCATAATACGACTTAGATTAAAATACAGTAGCACAGGCTTGTTGCATTCAGCTCACTGTTTTTACTGCATTCATTTCCTGCCAATGTTAGCAGGTGATGTGGACGCTTCAGTGGTGCTGCCTTCATAGCCCCTGGCACTCGCTCACTGTTGTCAACTTCTTTTTTTTTATCATTGATGCTTGAAACACTTCTCATCCTAATCATTCCTGTTTGGAGCCATGTAAATAGTGTTTTCTGACCTTTGATTGAACCTCTGCTTACTCTCTTGTCATCACAGTTTGAGTTTAGACTTATCGTGGCTGAGACAAAAATATTTAAAGAAAAATGTTTTTACAGTTTTTCTTGATTGCTTTGACCTGTTTAAACAAACTGGAATCCACTCGGTTTTCTTCATCACTGTCTGAGCAGAGCACAAGACACCTCTTGCAAATGTGTTAACCCTTTCTCATTGGATTGACACTTTCTCTCCACCCTTTTGCAGAACAGTTAACGCGGATGTCATTCAAGCAGTCCATACTCCATTGTTTTAGCTTTGGTAACCAAACAGAAACCATCTGTTCCTAACTATTAGAAACTACCTACAACAGTATGAAATCACTAAAGCACCTATTTGACTCCTAAACACAAATCTTCACTTAGCAATCAGTCTGCAGGCCTTAAAAAGTGCAGCAGCTGTGTTCGTTGCCAACATGTATGGAGGTCTAAGGCAGATAAGAGTGAGAAATAGGTGCAGAGGAATGTCAAGGTTGGATGGCATGCAAGAAGATTTTCCCTTGGTTCATTGCAAGAGAGGATAATGAATGTGATGTGGATGAGGCCATGTGGCCCCATCGTCAAGACAGAAGAGACTGAGTATCAATAGTGGCGGTTTCTTATACTCTACAGTAATAGATTGTTATATTTTACTGTAATATTGTATATCTTTAACTTCTTTTCTATGTTTAAAAACAGGTCAGTTGTTCAGGAAAATGCTGCTGTGAAGCTGCAGAAATGTTTTGTGGACTATGAGACGACCAGCTTTCTTATTTTCTTATACTCTAATAGATTTTATTTTGGTTTCCATGTATTTTGTGTAATATTTACAGTATTTCAGTTTTCAGCCACAGTTCGAAAAAAAAAATCAATGGAATCAAAAAATGCATCGAAGCATTTCTGATTCTGGATTCAATTCTTTGTAAGGAAGCACATTTAACAACAAATGGCATGAAAGCTACGTCGAGTAACCGGCCACAATGACAAGCAATGGTGCACTGATTCGCACTGAGTGCTGTATTTTGTATTTTGTATTTTGTTGTCCACTGTGTAATGGTTGATTGGAAGAGCTCATACACTTGTTTGCAAGTTGTGTTATTTGAAGGCAAAATTAGCTTTTGTTGCATATTTTAAATGTTTTGGCACGGTTAGAGCCTTTTGCAAACAAAATGAGTCATTTTGACCACGAGTGCCACTGTTTGGCCTGTGTGTTAACTGTTTTGAAAATGTGGAGTTTGAATTGACTGCTGCTTCAAAGCAATCAAGATAAACTGTAATGACATTTGACTGAAGTCTTTTATTTTGAAATTCTGCAGCATTTTGATAGTGACATATGTGTCTGAATTAACTTATGTTGGTTTGTATGTACAGTTTAAGCACAGCCTCATAAAAAGCACTTGTTTCTGAGCCTTGAAGATGTTGTCTGCCTCCTGTGATGTTAGCTGAAGTACAGAGAGTCCAACTTTCCTCTGACACACACTCTGTTGTACTGATGTAAGCACAGCAGTCACTCTGTTCAGTAAGAAAACGAAGAGGAAAAAAGGGAGGAGGGGGAGTGAGTCGAGCAGGTCATGTTGAAAGGTGTGTTTAGGAGGCTGAAAAGGGTGAACGGTGTGTGTACATGTTCTGTGCGTGTGTGTGTGTGTGTGTGTGTGTGTGTGTGTGTGTGTGTGTGTGTGTGTGTGTGTGTGTGTGTGTGTGTGTGTACATGCGCTCACAGAACCACACTCTTTGCCTCTAGCATTAGCGGGGCAGGAACTCCAGCCTAACAGAAGCTGATTGAGAGAAGGCAGAGGGCGGGATCGCTACACGGCTGAACAACGTGTGTGTTGTTGAGTTTTCACTGGGGTTTTTCTAGTCTATGAGACGAAGCAGGACCTACAGAGGACAGCCAAGAGAGCCACCTGAAGAAAGTCAAATCAATAACTCTCAACTTTTACACCAGTACAATCAAAGATTGAAGTCTGTAAGGGGACACAGCTGATCTTTAATTCTCTCACAAGAGGACGATTGTCTACTTTGGCCTCTTTTGTGTCAGTGTGGAATGTCAGCTTCATGCGCTGCGTGGCCATGTGGCTGTAAATAAGCCTGGTCCTCTGTTTACATGCAGGCTGTGGAGAGAGCAGGAAGCCATGCCCATCTACAGCTGGCTTCATGGGCTATTTGTACTCCAAAGGTCGCCTTGAAATGGACAGACATTATGTAATTTGTGTTTTCATAAAGAACCTCTGTATGCAAGTACACACACACACACACACACACACACACACATACACACACACACACACACAGGCTGTTACACAAATCCAGCCCTCAGGCCAACAAGTGCATCATTTAACTTTGCTGCTCTGCAACTAATTTGATAGTTACACAAGACTCACAGAAAGACCGAAGAACTGACATGTTTTTCTCTTTCTTTCCTCTCATATAATCCTTTTAGTCATATGTCAACTTGGATACCAGTCTGTGAGACACATGGTTCAGATTATCATAGACCTGCATTGATATACATCCTCTTAAGTGATGGGAGTGGAAGTCCTACTCACCGTAGTCGATCATGTTGCCTTTGTGCCAGCATCTACAGCTTCTACTGAAGATGCAAACAGAAGATCCCAAGGATGGATTCACTCCGGACGGACAGGCAGAAGTCTGGACAGAATGTCAGGTCAAAAACCGAGGTATGGTTCAGAGCATGGCTCCGTCACTGTGATTCATCTGGGGTAACACGCCTGTACCTCTTCTCCTCGACCGTCCTCCTCCTCCTCCTCCTCCTCCTCCCTCCTTTTCCTCCCCCTCTGTCTGGAGAACACAACAGTGTGTCTCAGTAAGGCACGGCTCCCCAAAATCACTGCCCCTTTCCTGTGAGCCGGCTCCAGAGAAAAAACACACACCGCACTTAACAGGGCCTGACCTCACACCTACTTTGCATCACACACTGGTCTTTTACAAGGTTCTGTGTGTGTGCGTGTGCACGTGTGTGTGTGCACGTGTGTGTGTGTGTGTGTGTGTGTGTGTGTGTGTCTACAGTATGTGTACGTACACTCTGTATGCTGCAGAGGATGAATAGTTTCTCTGTTTCCCCGTTTACACATAAACACACAACCCTCATTTAAGTGTCTATGTGAGTGAGTGTGTGTGTGTGTGTGTGTGTGTGTGTGTGTGTGTGTGTGTGTGGATCTAGTTTTTTCAGCCTGGTTCAGTGTTGTTTGACCTGTAGCACTGGGCAGTAAATATACATAACTGGTTTGGTTTTAGTGGGGAGAAGCACTCTGGGTGAACTGAGTTAGTTTTAGGTGGGCTCTAAGAGGGATGGAGGGAGGGAGGGAGGGAGAGGGAAAAAGAGGGTGCACAGGAGAACAAACTGCCCTTCACCTGTTGTGTGTGTTCTCTTCATGTCTCATATCCAGTATGTCCAACCTGGTAGACCCTTCCTGTCTTCCTTCCTGTCTGTTGACATATCAAATTATATATATTGCAATATTTATATTGCATAAAATAGTCAAAACAGACTTAATTTCACATACAACAAGTTTTCTGTAAGCAGGATTTACATTATAAAAACAGTTTGCAGTATACTTTGTCATTGTGCAGCTCAGAGGAAATGACGCACTATTTGTACTAACTTTGGGATTCCACAGTTGCTTAAACTCGACAAAGACTAAAGCTTTCACCACCTGCACTCTGTTTTACTGTCATGCAGCATATTGAATGATCAGCAGAGAGCAGCATCTTTCCTCACAGGGCAGTGATCAGTGATCGTTCAGGGCTTCTACCACCACAGACACAGTGTTTCAACCTGGTCCTGGGCCCTGCCCTGCATGTTGTACATGTTTCTCTGCTGCAACACTCCTGATGAATGGCTCGTCATCAGGCTTCAGCAGAGCTTGATGATGAGCTGATCATTTGAATCAGGAATGTTGGAGCAGGGCAACATCTACAGGACCACGACTAACCAACACTGAAATACTGAGTGTTTGTATGGCAGATGCTGTCAGTGGATGGAGTTTGCATCTCTATGAGTTTTATTGTGCCTCCCTCTAGTGGCTCATCCATGTCACTGTGGTTAGGAGGCTACAACGATGAATTCATATAGAGATGTCCTTCAGTTTAGGGTTTGACCAGCAGAGGACTTAGATTTTGTGAGGACATGATTCTTACAGCATGAAATGTGTTCGGGTAGGGGACACAAGGGGATGTGAAAACAATGGATGAACATGCCACTGAAATGAATCAGAAAAAACAATAAGCGTCATCTTCCCCTGACAATCTTCTGCAGATACGTCCAGACATCCAGCATCCAAGAGGGACATCTGCTCATGTGAATGGTGGCCATAAACTCTCCACTTCTGTGAAGAAAATCATTTCTTTACGGGTTGAGGAATCGAGATTAAGGTGAAGAAAAAGTGATACCATTCTGGCTGCGACAAACTATTACAAGATGTTCTGGATTCTGCTTCATTGTCCTCCTCTCCTCACCTGACACAAATCTGTCATAGAGGGCATCAATGTAATGTCCCAGTCAGGAGCCTTCTGTTATACTGGATTTTGAACATAAACTTGACAGGTTTAACAATAGCATGTAAACATACAGAGTGATTGAGTCTGAGTAAGAAAACAGTTGAACTGAAATATGAAAGATGTGCTCATTAATTCCATCCATCACACCTGTGTTTGCTGAAAACTCGACTGGGAATAACCTCCACACATAGGCCTGCCTCTTCAAATCTGATTTTCACTGAGCACAGAGAAAATTTACACTATAAGGCTGTTTTCGCATTCATGTTTCAAACTCTGCACATAGACCACTCTGTACAGTGAAGATCAAACGTTCACCTGCACTGATTATTTATATCTCCTGACTCCCTGACAGGGTCGGTTAGTTCTTCACGAGAACTTGATACCTGTTCTGTGTTCTTCGACACATCAGAAGGTCACACATCTCCAGAATCAGACAGGAAAACAGTTTAGAGTGAAGCAGCATGAAGCATGGACACATTTACAATAAGTGGGAGCAGCCTCTCAAATCATAAAATCAGAGTGTAAGTATGTTGTGAACCCGCCTGTGTAGGAGCATCATACTGTCTGAATAATGTGTCCTTTAAATAGCTGACCTCAGACCAGCTGATTGTTGGTCGACAGCGCTGTTACTTTCTGCTGCCTTTCTGCTAACCCAGGTGCATTTGCTATTTACACCACATGGCACTGGGTGTGAAAATGACAACTGCGTCAGTCTGAGACTAGAAATGATACTTGCACTGGGCACCGCTTTGTGCCGAGTGTAAGATAGAGCCCTCGGTCTTTGACATCATCTGCCTTATTGACAGCCTTATTAACTGAGTAACTAGCTGCTGTTGGCTGACACCTAAAACTGAAAGCTTGAAACAACAAAACATGCTTTCATCCTTCTCTTGAGGATGAATGTAAAGTCAATGTCTGTCAATGTTAAAAAATGAGAGAGCTATTGACAAAAAACAGGCCATAATAGCTCATATTACACTAAGGGAGGAGGGGCTGTTCATAAGTTCATGTGAAATATACGTGGAAAATATTGTTGTTGTTGTGCGAATACTGTTAAAATGTCGATGCTGGCGTATCTGTCCATATAACTAAAATGTATTCATATTGCTGACCTTCTCTGAAGAACAGGCAGATGTGCTGCCTCTGTGACACCTGAGCTCTGGCTCAGTTCAACTCATCCATGAATGTGAACGCGTAGCTGGTAAATAAGTAATCATTTCTGCTTTAAAAGTTGTTAACGATCCCCCGAACACCCAGGAGAAGTCATGAAGCAGTGAGGCACTGCACTGGGAAGTTCATATGTTAAACATTGTGGTTAGCACTGTGTGCTCAGCAGGGGCCTGACCTTTTGTTAAAGATGAAGATGAATGGATCAGAATCAATTAAGCATTGCAGGAGAACCGAGTCTTTCCACTGGACAATAATTGAGCATAAAATCATGTGTTTTCTCCACCGATATACAGCTATTTTGTTACACGTCATGGATTTCACAAGCAACTACCTGTAACCCTAACCCACACAGTCCTTCTGTCTCTCTCGTCTTCATTTGGAATTGTACACTGATGTGAGTGTGCATGCCCATCTTATATGGACGGTCTCACACCGAGGAAAGAAACAGGCTGCTGTCAGCCCTGTTAGCACATTCACTGCACGTTTCATGTACTCTGTATCCTGAGTCTGCTTATGGTTACAGTATGGTAATCAATACAGTAGCCTTGGCCTTATACCAGAAAAAGCTAAAAACAAGATGGTTCAATATTTGAACCCCTCTCTCAAGACACATGAGATTTTCCTCAAAATCGGACCAGAGATGGCACAAGCATGTGTCAGTGTGGCTTTCAAAAAGGGCGATTTTACAGCGCAGCCAGATGACTTATTTTTTCTTCTTCTGTGGATTTCCGACAGCTAGTGTAACCTGGTCGTTAACTGCTATTGTTTCGCCAATTTCAAATGTATACATGTTATGCATGTATGCACACACACAC
>CAEMYA010000684.1:1393171-1430797 GCA_903131615.1 Diplodus sargus | reverse complement strand
TATCAGTGCATTAAGTGATGTGATTATAAACTAACAAATTAGTGTCATATTATTTTTGTCAGTATTATAATTTTATTAGGGGCCTTTCTGGGCCCCTGTCAATGATGGGCCCCTAGAATCCTTCCCCTTATCCCCCCCTTTTCGGCACCCCAGCACTACAGGCATTATAACTGTAGTGAAACTCTTATATGATGTTCATATGACTGTCTACATGTCATTGTCAGGTCTATTTAGCCATGAACTGCGTGTGTCATTGTAAAAATAGATGAGACTCTGAGTCTCTGGCTGAAGAGACGACACACGCTTCGTCTCTACATCTCATGCACCCAGAGTGTCCAGTCTGTTCCTCGCTGTGATGCTACCTGCTGTCTGAAGTTACAGCGTGCAGAAGTAGGGCGGCTGCGACAGAGACATTCACCCTTCATTTTAAGTCAGTGTTAAAACAAACACAACAAACATTAAAATGGCTCTTTAAAGGTCAAATAGTTAATGTTTCAATAACTTTTGTATTATTTCTGACCATAACAGTCAGGTTGACTATCTTCACCTTCCTTTTCATAAAATCAGAACTGAGGTGATGTGGTGCATGGATGAAAAAAATTAATTAATTACATTTAACTCAGTGTTATTACAAATGTTCTCCTATTCAAGCCATTTTCTTCTTGTTTGATATAATCACAGACTGATTGTATTTATCTAGTGAGTTGTATTCCTTATTTTAGTTTTACTTTTATGTATTTTCTTGTATCCTTATTGGGAAGAGGCCCACTGTGTAAGCCTACCATTTTTCCGATCTCCTCCATCATGTCTATAGATACATTTAGTAAACTGAGCAGAATTAATCATTAAATAATGGTAAATCTTGAGATCATTCACAGCCAGAGTGAAGTCATTTGTTTAGGTCGTTTCTCAGTGAGAAGACTGTGTGCAAACTCAAAGCCTATCAACACCTAGAATGCTAAACTTGGCAGACACTATCCAGAGTCATATCAGTGTTACCTGACCTGTGTTATAAAAGGATTCAGCTCAGATCCAACTTACAATGCTGCATGGAGGACATCACTATATAATACATTTCATTAAAGGAGGATTTAGGCTCTGTGAGATTACAACAACCCAGACCTTAGGACGGCTTTACTCCAGAAGTTAGAGTTTGACCTGGGTTGAACTGGAAAGGGCAGGGCAGGAGAACACAGGACGCTGCTCTGTGTACTGGGATGTATGGGCAAGACCAAAGCTGAGATAAGAGGCAGTGACGGGAAAGATTCACATTTGCACAAAATGCCTGTTTTTTAATCACAAGACAACTTACAGAGATGGCTGTATGATGGTTTATACTATGCACTGTGCACTGAAAGTGTAACACTATAATTTAAAACTGGGTTTAAATGACTAGATAATTCTGTGTTCCAGTCGTATTTACAACTTGGAAGTGAACAGCATGTATCTGTCCAAAACTGGCTATGAATGCAGAATGCACATGACACTGGACCTTTACTTATGTTATAATCGGAGGTTTTGAGAAACACATTATAATATTAAAATCTGTGATATTCTGAGAAAAGTGGTCATTTTTCGAGACAACAAGTTGATTGGAATATATGTGCATATTTCCATATAAGTTCTAATTTCCTGACAGTCTATTGGCTACTTTAATCTTAATATAGGAGTAGAGTAATGCACAGAGAACAGCCTACTCTTCAACGTCAGCAAAATCAAGCAGCTGACCATCAGTTATAGGAAAAGGGAGGCTAAAGTCCTGTGCCAAGTTCTTCTTAACTTTTGCATGAGGAGCATTGGAAAGCATTTCTACTGGTTCATCACGGTTCTGGAGCTGGATGATATGACAGTTCCAGCTGTTTCTGAAGGAGGTGCTCGGAGCATGGAGATGTGCCCCACCATGCAGAAGTGAGGTGGCTGAGTAGGAGCGCAGTCCACAAATGATTTTTTTGAGCTTAGAGAAGAAATTGCTGTTTTCTTGCAAAGCAAAGGAAGAGCCATGCCTGAACTCTCAGGTCCAAACTTTTTTCATGCGCTCGGTTGGCTACCAAAATTCAGCCGTTTAATTATTGAATTCGATCAGCGCCTCTCTGACTAGAACACAGCACTCAAGTTTTGTCTTTGCCTCCTTTCACTGCCGACGTCGACAGTGCGCCCCATCTCTTTCAAATGGAGTTAACTGAACTTCAGAGCGATCTTGGCCTGAGAGCAAATTTCAGGATGCTGCAACTGAGGACTTTTACCATCAACTGCCACCTGTTTTGATGCCACAGCTCCAACTTCATGCTGCTCGTGTCCTGTCCATGTTTGGGAGCACCTGCCTATGCCAACAGGTGTTTTCAATCATGAATTTGAACAAGACCAAGTACGGATCACGCATCACAGATGACAACCTCCACGCTGTATTGCTGGTTGCTACAGCACAAGACCCAGACAGTCCAGATTGGGAAAAACACCTTCAGCACCACCACACTGAGCACAGGGGCACCTCAAGGCTGTGTGCTCAGTCCACTGCTGTTCACACTCCTGACCCACGACTGCACAGCACTACGACTCGAACCACATCCTCAAGTTCGCCGACGATATGACCATGGTGGGTCACATTGACAAGAATGATGAGTCATCATACAGAGAGGAGGTGCAACAACTGATAGCCTGGTGCAAAGTCAACAACCTGTCCCTGAACATTGACAAAACCAAAGAGATGGTAGTTGACTTCGGGAGAACACAGATGGACCACGAGCCACTGGACATCCACGGCTCCCCGGTTGAGGTCGTGAAGAACACCAAATTCCTCGGTGTCCACCTGGTGGAGAACATAACCTGGTCCCTAAACACCGGCTCCACCGTGAAGGAAGCCCAGCAGCGTCTCCACCTCCTGAGAAGGCTGAGAAGAGCCCACCCTCCATCCCCCATTCTCACCACTTTCTACAGAGGGACTATAGAGAGCCTCCTGGGTAGCTGCATCACCACCTGGTTTAAAAACTGCACCAGACTGGACCACAAGAACCTGCAGTGAGTGGTGAGGATGGCTGAAACTAATCAGGGCGGTCACTCTCCCCTCCATCTCAGACATTTACACCACACGCTGCATCTGTAAGGCAACCAGCATTGTAAAAGACCCTACCCACCCCTCACATAGACGTTTCTTCCCCTTTCCATCTGGCAGAAGGTAGTGTAGCATCCGGTCTGTCAGTACCAGACTACAAACCAGCTTCTTGCCCCCGGCCACACGACTCCTCCACGCTCAGGGACTGATCTGATCACCTGTTACCCTGCTGTATGCTGTCCTGCGTCACTATTTTTGTTTTTGTCTGATGCACTGTTGCACCTCATGTAAATAATGATAATAATCACACACTGTCACTTTACAAGTATTTTTGCACTATACTAAGCAGTTACATGCAGCATTTTTGTATTGTTGTTGTTGTTCTATGTTGTTGTTGTTTGTTTGCACTGATGCTTCTTGGGAAATGGTATTTCATTGTACTGTTCATATGGCTGGAATGACAATGAACCCTATTGCATCTTGAATCTTGAAATTAAAGGGATTAGTTATAATAACAGCAGAGACATATTTTTACATTTATGTAAATGCTTGTTCAATATTTGCACACTTGATGTGTCTCATTCACAGACCCAACTTATGTCTGTCAGATGGTTCACTGTACTGCAGTGCTGTTCCGAGATTACAGGACAGAACTTCCCCACCTACTAATTTTTGCACTTCTGTTTTTGTACAGATTAAATATTAAAAGACAGATACACATTAGTGATCTTTAGAGGTCTCTCTCTAGTTTTTAGGCTATGCTAGGCTAACCACGCCCTGTCTCCAGATCTGTACCGAATATGCAGACTATTATTGATCTTTCTCTGTTGTAAAGAAAACAAGTTAGCATATTTTTCAAAATTTTGTGAAATGCTGCATTTCAGTTAGGTGTTTAAATTCCAAGGTTCTGGTCTTGGCCTATAAACAATGGCTGCTTTTCTATGTAAGTGCCCCTCGTGGCCATGACAGTGCCGCAGTGACACAGCATGGTTCAGCCATCATCCCAAGTATTAGTTACACCTACGAGTTGCCTGCTGTGACATGTCAAAATGTGCTCTGTGAAAAAGGTCTGACACAACCTGAGATCTATGACATGACCTGGGAATGTAAATATAACCCATACAGCCTAACTGAGCACATACTGCTGGACTAACAGCCATTCTTATTCAGTCTAATACATGTTTGATATGCAGTGGATGACATGCAGATGAGAACTATCTGAAACACAAAGCTGCAGACAAATCTGACTGATCTACAAGTCAGTTACAGGGAAAATGATGCAGTGTATGATACTACTCTGATCTGTAGCCTCTTCTACAGGGAGGTCAAAGGTCAGATCAGCCACAGAGTAACTGCCTGGAGCTGGTCTGGACTCAACACACAGCCCAGGTCGAGGTGAGGCATGTACGCACTTACTCAGTGTAATTCCTCATCTTGGAACCACTCAGAGTTCCTTTGATTAATCAGTTGGACAATAGTCTCAGAAAATAGTAAATAACTAACTAACTACAACTATTTAAGTATAGGTTAACCCTAAAGTGAAAATAATTGCATTTTATATTTATAATTTACAAATCTACATCTCAGAGATTAATGCCATACTTATAATCCACTTCCTTAATGTGACAACTATGGTCACTAGTTATTTATTTTACACACAACACCTATATTTACCTATTACATATGCTGTTGAACACAAAATCAGCCAGCAAAATCCAAAGTTGTTGCACTCCAACCTGCTGTCACTAAACATAAATAGATTGGAAAATTAACAAAACTACTTATTTAGTGATACGTGTGTCCCTGTTTGACCATTTTTCATTCTACACATTTAGCAGCAGAACGAGACTGAACTTTCCATCATCAAACACTTGAACTGAAATGATTAAATGTCAAAAAGGTGTTCATATTTACAATCCTCTCTTTCCAGCAGATAGTTCTGTAATGGTAATTCAGCTGGGGTTTTTATTCACAGAAGAAAAAGTAAAACTGCTGACAATATGTTGTATTACATAAGGATACTCTTTCTGAAAAGTATCCTGAGGTCCTGATAGGTGATTATATTGTTTGATTAAGTTAAGTTCTATTGTTTGATTAAGTTAACAACTTAGGCTCTCAAGATTGAAAAGAAATATTATATCCTAATATTCATGAGAACTGAAGAAGCCTCTTTCATGAGAGGAAACAATGTTTAAATCATGAGTTATATCTTTAAAAAGAACATACAGGGTATACAGGGTGCTATATTTGAATGTGGTATTTTAAATGTATTTTTTAATTCTATGAATACCACAAAGTTAATTTAACCTCCATTGCTGGGGTGGATGCAGACATCTCATGGACAGATATCACCAGATAGCCTGAGCTGACAGACATATGCTTGTTTGTCACTTGTCTGAATAGATCATTTAACTAAATATAAATTTGGCATTTTAAAGCACATTAGCCCAAAAACAGCATATCAGAAACAACATTTTTAATAGTTGAAATAAATACTCCATTACATGCACGATCAAAACACTTTAAAATACTATGGGAAGTCTGGTAAATAGTGTAAAACCTATGGCACACACTCACAGCAGCTTTTACCAAATAAGAATTCACACATTGAAAAAAAACAAGCATTGAGACACTCAGATCACTCTTTCCAATCTCACAAAGCACATGTCAGGCAACCATAGGTTCACACAGCGAGGCTACATCCATCATCAAGGCTGGTGTTTTCACCGGAGCTGAAAACTGAGGTAAACTTTTCAGGTTTGAAGGCTGCTGCCTGCTGGTGAGAGCGGGCTGTCAGCTGAGCCCGGGTCAGTTTCTAACAAGGTCTGAGTCACATCCAGCGCGACACTAAACCCTGCAGTGGTTGTTTTAGTGCTCCTCCTCAACCACACGAACAGACCCACAGACAGCCTTCTTCTGATGTTACTCTGACTCTACACCTGATGA
Source organism: Diplodus sargus (assembly GCA_903131615.1). Classification (NCBI taxonomy): domain Eukaryota; kingdom Metazoa; phylum Chordata; class Actinopteri; order Spariformes; family Sparidae; genus Diplodus; species Diplodus sargus. The sequence continues at coordinate 1,424,802 of CAEMYA010000684.1, read as the reverse complement.
ACAGGGACAACCCAGGTGAGTCTCTTTGGTACGTCAGAATAGGACAGAGGCGACTGGAGCTCATGTCGCCGCTTCCTAAACTAATTCACAGAATGAGAGTTGACTGGCGGCAGAGTCCTTGGAGAGGAGCGTTCTCTGAGTGCCTGAGTGAGCAGAGTGCAGCCGTCTGACACGGCACACGCTGAGTTACGCAGGCGCTCGCGGTAGTCTGCCATTTTGGAGCTACTCTCAGGATGCTGTGCGACATCCCTGAGGCCCTGAGTGAGGAGGACACAGGCTGAAACCACACTCATGGCCCCCCCTAACACTGCAGTCTGTACCCCCTTCCCTTCAGTGGAGATACTTGCAGCTCTTCCAAGGAACTGGGGCTCTGTGGCGAACCCGACCAGGGCGCTGACAGCCTGGACCAGAGCAGCACTAAAGAGGACGCAGCGGTTCCTGGTCAGCTCACTGGGCTGGGTTTTCACCTCTTTGACACATGCCAGGAAGGCTGTGCCGCTCGTGCTCATGCTCTTGACGCTCAGTTTGAATTGCTCTTTTGCAAAGCGATCCCTGGACCTCTCGCTAGCCAGTGACGAGATGTCTGTCAGATTCTTGAGGTTGGTGGAGATGTTCTGAGAGAGCTCGAGGAGGAGCTGCGGAGTGAGGTCTGGCAGGGGCGTGACTCGGAGGAGGCCGCAGCTCTGCTCCACTTCGTGCCGGCAGCGGGTCACCTTGTAGCGGTCCACCAGACCCGGCAGGCAGGGCTGCGAGCCGGGGGTCTCCACAGCTGCTAAGTAAGCAGCGTGGGCTGAGCACTCCGTCAAAGACACCACCAAGTCTGCCATCTCCAGGAGGCGGTCCCCCACCTCTGTGAAGCGGCCCATGTTGAGCTGGCTCTGAATGTCGTGGGTGAGAATGGAGAGCTCTTTAGTCCTGGCGATGACCGTGTCGCGGCACTGGTCGAAGGTGTCGGCCACTGCCACGCCCTCAGAGGTCATGACCGGCCTGGTCTCGCTGGACAGCAGGAGGAGGTCGGCCACCAGCTGCATCTTGCCCTTACATGTGTCACAGACGGAGGAGAGACGCTTCCTCTGCTGCAAACTGCCAGTGGGTGTGCTGGTTGATCCCTCGCTAGCTGATTTGCCAGAACCACCACTAGCCATAATAAGGAGGGAAGTGGGGGAGCGAGGGGCAAACTGCTCTTCTGGAGGGGTTCACTTATCTATATTTTCCTGCTGCTGCACACTGCATTGTACTGTTTAAGACATTTCTAAATTCCCATGAAGCCTCAGCTCACTGCTTTTTTACAAACTTGTTTAAATAACAACTGGCCAAACAGTCTTCTTTAAATTCCTTCAGAGTCTAGGAAATCAGCTGTACATTATATGTAGATACACAGGACATGTATTCTCAATGTAAACATGTAGAAAGAGCAAAACTCAATTACTGCATTTACTTGTGTTTGAATGACATCCCCATCTTCAATGTGTGTGTCTCTGAAGTATATCAAAATAAAAGTCTAAACTATGACCTGGCATATTCCCAGTTATTGGCCTTGGTTATTAGTGATTTTACAATGACAACACAACTTCTGCGTAATCAGTGTAATAAGCTAAAGGCTCTTATCTTGACAAGTTAATTTAAATGCCCTGAACACCATCATCCAAAAAGTCAATATTCTCATTGTAGTCCCAGAAGAATTCACAGGTTGTTGAGTTAAAAGAAAATTAAAAAAAAAAAAAAAAACACACACAAAAACTGCAGTGCCACCAAGGTGCCTTCTAAAAGGCAAAGTGCAGACTGAGAATTATAAAAAACAATGTCAAAATCTCCTTATCTCTGCAACCAGGACCACATTCCCAACTGGAATTACATCTGCTGAACTGCCTCTGTACTATCTAATGACGTTTGATGCCTTTTCTTGGGGTCTTTTTACGACTACGTTCAACAGGATGTCATTTTGCGTCCACTCGCATCACAGCAAGTAGCCTGAAACAGCACCGAGACCTCGTCCAACGTGTTCCCGATGAGTGTGGCCGGCCTGGTGTACTCATGCTGGTGACAAACAGGGCACCACCCGGGCAGCTCGTCTGGACAGCGGGAAGAGTTGTGTTTCCCTCCAGCACCATCATTTCATGAGTCCTCCCAAGTAAAATCCTCCGAGAAGCCGACTTTCCCCTCAGTCCACTTTCAACCTCTTCTTCTTCAAACACAGCCCTGGGTGAGAAGCTAGCAGTTGCTCCGGTCGCTGCGACTCCATATGCATCGTCCGCCTGTCCGCCCTCACGCTCCTGCGCGTCTTAACTCGGGACCAGAGACTGCGTGGCCCCGCATATCCTCTGTGGGGACCCGCCGCTCACATCCATACCAGTCGGCCCTCTTTGCGAGTTAAAGTCACTTGTCTTGGCAGGTTGACGGCCACGAAGCCGTGAGCGTAGCTGAAGTAGTGTCCGTTATTCCCGCAGATTCAAAGCCGAGCTGCGCGCTCCCGCTGCAGGACTATGAGGAAGCGGGGAGGGTGTGGTCGGCTGACGGCGGCTGGACTCGGCGAAGTTGTAGCAACGGAACAACACAAGCAGCCCATCGCTGAAAGTTAGCTTCCCACCATGTCTGTCAGTCGGCTGTGGTCTCACGTTCACGACGACGCCGGGGAAGATTCCCGTCACACGGCGGCTACAGAGCTCCGCGGAGTTTTCCGACTGCTTCTACTTTCAGGACTGGCCGCGGATCTGCCATGAGACATCTCTGCTGCGTCAAGTGAGCGCAGGCCCGGCGAGCTCAGCCAGGCCGGAAGCACGCGTTTCAAAATAAAAGCCGAGCTGTCGTCACCCTAGCTTGTAACCACACTCGTTGACCACAGAGGTCCCCAGTTCTTCTGTGTCTACATGTAAAACATAGGAGAGTATATATCGAACTATAACATAGTACACAGACTAATGGCTCGATGGATGAATAGATAGTTTATTAACCGTTTACAGCATTTTTGAAACGCTATCTCGATTTTAATTATAGTACGTTTACAACTTTGAATGAATGACTCAGCATCCGTACCTGAGTTGTACTCCCAGCGACACAAGAATTTTTTGTTAGGAAACAAATGCCTTATGTAAAATATTAAACATTCACGTTTTCCAAAAGGTTTTGAAAATTCTAATTTATAATATAGAGTGACGTAGGAATGATTTTTTATAGGTTAAACCTGAAATAAGCATTGCCCTGGTTCCCTCGACAAAAAGGGATGTTTGAATTGGATTTTTGAATATTTCAGAAATGAATCTCTGTGTCAAAAACAAGGTTATGATACCTCCAGGTATAGTTCATCAGGTCAGTCTCCTCAGATGAACTCCACTCTGTGATGTTTGAAGCTAAATTAACTGTGTAGCAGTAAGAAGCTAATGCTAGGCTACAAACAGACGACATCACGGTCACATGACTGAAACGTAAGAGTCTTACTGCACAATTACTATCCAGGTTTTCTATAAACTGATCAATGGAAAAGTTGCCTTTGTGCCTCTGTTTCTGTCTGTTACTGTTTTTGTGAAGCACTTTGGTGAAAAACATGTTTGCTTTTAAAGTGCTATGTAATAGAAATAAACTTGAAACTTTACTGGACCGACAGTTTCTCATTAGTGTTCACATTCTTTCAGGATATGTGTTTAAAATTTGTGAGGTTACATCACTCATTTTAGCGTTTTTATGTGTTGCTTTGTGAGGAAACAACAGCAGACATTTTCTAGACGTAAAACATCTTGGCAGATTTTGCTCTTAACTGTATTAAATGGCACATAATTGAGTAAAATATATATGTGTATTTGCACGGGTTGGTATGTCACTGCTCCACAACCGCACATTGTGTGTCTCATGGGCATTGAAATGTGAAACCTATATCTGTTGAGAATACTGATGTCAGAGACGTCATCCAGTCACCAGACACAGATGTGGGTGATATGAGCTAAGAATAAAGGAAACCAGTCCAGTTTTAGCACGGCTCCATGGTTGTGTTTAATGCACTGCACTGAGGGAGAATGAGGCAGCGTGGAAGCCAAAATGTTGTGTTTTTTAAATTCTTCAAACAAGGACGCAGACACCAAAATATCACTGGACACTAATACAATGTGTCAGCAGGAATAGATGTTTACATAATGCTGTTGTGCATTTTACGGGATTGTCAACTTATTGAAGTCTGCAAAACTAGTACAGTTACTGTGAATTGTTGTGTCATGGTCCTGAACTTAGTTAATTTGTTCTGAATGAAATGAATGAGTAGACATAGGTTTGTAGTAAATACGTTGTCTTTGTTTTACACGTTAATAGATGATGTGTTTATATAGTAGGGTGAATGGACTAATTAACTGGAATGGTACATGTGTTCTGGGTATACTGGCCGTGTGTAAATCATTGAATATCTTGTGATTCTTTAAAGAATCACAGATTCTATAATATGCACACAGGGAATGATGAAGCTCAGGTATTTTGAGTGGTATCAACCCCCCTTTTCTTGTTGGTAAGAGGCTATGACGAACACACTGTGAGTGAATGTGAGGGCTGTTGTACTGTCAGTGGAGCTTGCAGCTGCACAGGGCACAGTGCCATTGGGTGGAGTCGGCCAGAAAGGAAACAGCTCCACAGTTTGTCAGCTAGGCTGATCTCTGATCTGCACGACCCTGCGCTCTGGTGACCTTCTCACACTGCTTTCTAACCGTCTCAATAATACAGCAACATTTGTTTTTTTACCTTTATTTTATCGTCCACTGTGTTTCCTGCTTCTGAACTTCCTCCTTCACTCTTACTAATGGACATATTTCTATTATTGTGCTTTTTGACTATATCAACATTAAAGTACAAAGAAATGCTATAAATCAAAAAAGCACCTTTCTTCAAGACTAAAGACCTGGTACATTTCTACTGATCCTACCAACAAGTCCATATATCTAAAGCCTGATACACACTGTCTCTGTGCCACAGAGCTCCATTGTTGTCCAAAAACTAATAAACATATGCCAGAACTCCATACTATAGAGCAGCTTCATCTCCAGGCTCCTCAATTCATCATCAACACTTTTCAAAATAGATGAAGCTGGACTCAAAGGATTCAAGTTGATTTAAAAAATGACAATACATTTACTGTGTACCTGTGAAACACATCAGACAGACTGGAGCTGTTACATGCGTGAGTTTTAACATCAGGGAACACAATGATCACTGTGTGTTCATTGTGATCATTGTGATCATTCAGATCATTAAGTGGGACACACTTAGAAGTGATTTTATCTGAAAGATATGTGTTTAAAACGTTCACAATCAGCATGATATGCACTTTGTAAACTCTGTTTTTTAAGGGTACTATGTGAAAAAAGTGTATTATATCACTATCAGTATAACATCAGGAGGATTCGTTAGGAGAACAGTAAATATAAGCAGTGCAGCTGAAGGAGAGCAAGATGTCACAATGAATTCATTCTGGCTTTATTTTGAAAATCCCTCATGTGGTGTTCGCGCTACCGGTCGGCATTTTACTGCTCGGACACGCCCCTCCTGTCTCGTGACCGGCACACTCCGGAGCCAATGAGAACGCTCCATCTGTAAGCATGGCGTCCGACTTCAGGTGGAGATGCGCGGTGCTCCTGCTCTCCACGTATTTGCTTTGCATTTTAGCGGCTGAAAGCAAAGATAAGCCCAAGAAAAAGAAAGATATCCGAGACTACAATGATGCAGACATGGCACGGCTCCTGGAACAGTGGGAGGTGCGTTCACGTGTTGGTTCTCAGTCAGTCAGCCGTCCGACTTTAGCTAGCTGCTAGCCTAGCCGTTAGCAAGGTAAGCAGTGTTAGCTAACAGCACATCATCAGTAACATGAGCTTCTCAGTGTCCAACGTAAGACCGCTAACTGCAATATCTGGACGACTGTCAGTAGTTTGTTGAAATAAGTGTCTGTCGTTAGACCTGCAGTGTTAATGTTAGATAGCAACCGCTCTGCTAAACACTCTTAAATAGAAGAACCATCAGTCGGGCAGCCAGCCACCGCACTGGAGCCAGAAGTGTAGTTCAGGCTGAAAAGGTCACATCATTTCGCAGTCTTCGCCTCTTTTTCTTAACTAATACATTAAAGGAGAAATACGTTTTAATAAATATTCAAATTATTTCTATGTTAACATGTTTCTTATCGAGTTCACTTTGAAACTCTTCCCACTCAACTGAAACTCAAGCAGCACCACAGTGCTGACACTAGTGACTCAGCAGGCAGCGCGCGTTGTCTACTGATTACAAGGTTGGCGGTTTGAAACCCACCACTTCCTGTCCACATATCAAGGGTGACACTGATCCCCAGGGCAGTGCGCTGCATTCCTAACTGCCTCGCCCAAGCCTGGGTGGAAGGGCTGGGTTGCACCAGGAAGGTCATATAACGGGTGTATAACAGGCCAGTGTTGAAGCATGTGGATCAGAAGAAGAAGATAATGCTACTACCTAATGTCAGTGCTTTCAGGATGTTGTGTTACAATGATGTGTTCAGTGAATGATAAAGTTCACTTGCTGGGAGACACATTCTGTTTGGGTGTAAGAAGTAATTTGTGTGTTAAACTGTAGTGCTGGTGTAAAGCAGGCAGAAAACCCTGGACTGGGAATTAAGTGTAAAAGTGTGGTAAAGTCAATTGGCTCTGAAATGTCATGGCCATTGTCATAAGTATTGAGACTGTATATTGTCTAAAAAATCATTGCAATAATCTGATGATGAAAACAAAACAGCTCTGTCAACAAAACCTGAACTTAAGTAGATATTACACATTTGACACAGTCATTCATTCCTCAGCAGGCAGTAACTGGCAGTCCATGTTTTGCCTCTTTCTCTGCCACTGATTTGAAACAAAGTTGACACACCAGCTTATTGAGTCCAGCTTTAATACGACAAGTCAATGACGTCATTATCGTGACAGGCCTGAGGACCATGAAATGGTAATACAAGTGTCTTAAATTGTACTCAAGTACACCACTTTCTTCATTGTATTCCACCACTGGGTTGTATTTATGCCATGCTGAACAGTGTACTAGGCCACAGTATGTTGAATGGGGTTTGGTACAACACTTGCAGCTATGTGAATTACAGCCAGGATCTTTCAGTGTGATCCAGTGTTCATCACGTACCAGCCACCTTAACCTCTCATGACTCACCGTACAGAATTTGTCCTCTTTGTTCCACAGGAGGATGACGACATTGAGGAAGGTGACCTCCCAGAGCACAAGAGGTCTCCTCCCCCCATCGATTTCTCCAAAGTGGACGCCTCCAAGCCAGAGGAGCTGCTCAAGATGTCCAAGAAGGGTAGGACTCTGATGGTCTTTGCTACAGTGTCAGGAGATCCCACAGAGAAAGAGACGGAGGAGATCACAGGCCTGTGGCAGGGCAGCCTCTTCAACGCCAACTATGATATTCAGAGGTAGTCACTCACTGAACTCATTCAAACACAGCCTGAGCACATCAGTGCTTCTCTCCTCAGTGTAGCTTGTAAACCACAGGTTACCGCAGGTTAGGGCTGGGTGATAAAACAATAACGTTATCTATCGCAATAGACACGTGATCAGTATCAATGGAATATATGTTCGAAAATTTCACTGAACTCCGTTAGAAACAGGTGATCTGCGAGCTGCGAAATACAGCGCGAGGCCCAGCTGCTGGACGAGAGGTTTATGCACGCAACTCTGTTTACTTTCGATCAAAACGAAACTAAACCATTTCAGACACAGACCATAGAACCTCCGGTACGGTGTACGGTGTACGGTACGGTACGGTACGGAGGTTCTACAGTTGAGAACATGTAGTGCCAAGAGAAAGGGCGGTCTGACGGCGATGTAAAGCAGTGTGAATTTTCTCTATACAACGCACACTTGCAATAATATAGATTTTTTTAGGTGAGCCTTGTTTTAGGGGGTTAAAATTGGCTTTGCATCATGACTCCGTTCACTGCAGTACAAAGCTGAGCATCTGGCTGGAGCGATTATGGTAGGGAACAGATCGACTGTGTACTTCATATGACCCCACTTCAAAACTTCAGCAAACACGAACTATCTATCTTGACTGTTGTCAAGCAGCAATGTCAGCTTCTACACTATTTTGTCTCGTTTCTTCAGATTCGGAAATCTTGAAAATGATTTTTTTTTTTTAATCTCACCTGTAGTCACCATTTAAAGGGTTATTTTTCAAATGTTTATGTCAAATGGGTAAAAAAATAAAATAATAATTATCGATATCTACTGATATGAAACACTCGTGATACATTTTCCAGCCATATCAGTTGCCAAATACAACTGTGTGTAGCAGCTTTTCAAAAGGGCTTACTTCAAACCAGCTTGTCCTGCAGTGAGTGTTTGTTGCAAGTTTCTGTCAGTTGAATTAGCCAATAAATCATCTATCAGAAATAAGGAGCTATGTGTGAGAACAAAACCTGAATAAGCCTCAGTACTTTGTTCTGTTGAAATGAGAGACTGTAAAACGTGAAACACTGTGAGCACAGTGACATCTGGTGGTTTGTAGACATTATGGCAGCAACTTACTTGCGTTTCTCTGGAGCTTTAACTACATCTCATTGTCCTCATCAGCGGAAAGATCAGGTGCAAAAGAATGTAACTTTGGATAAATGACAGGGTTTAACTATCTCCATCACGTCATATCGTCTATTACTAAATGAGGACCTCATTATAGACATTTTAAAATCAGTTGGGATGTTTTGTATGAGGTCCCTTAACAGTTTTAATTGGTTTTATTCATCTTTTCCTGTATAACTCATTTATTAATTATGGACAACACAACCCCCTTTGTTAATGCAGGCAGATGACCAAAACAGATCTAGATCTTAACTCAAGAGAAATAATCCAAAGTGCAATACTGGTCACATTTTCTACAACCCTTCAAATGTTCATCTTTCAAAAACATATTGTCAGAACCACTCTCAGATCCTTGCACCTATGGGCTCATTATCTCAGGCAACTCTTTTTTACATTCTGTGAGATTACATTTTGAGAATAAGTACTCTGAATTTACGTTGAATTTCTTGTAATTAATTGAGCTGAAATAAACAGCAATGAAAAGCAGTCTATAGCAGTGAACAGCACCACCTGGTTTCATCCACGTGTCCTCCTGCAGGTTCGTGGTGGGCTCCAACAGGGTGATCTTCATGCTGCGGGATGGCAGCATGGCCTGGGAGGTCAAAGATTTCCTCGTGTCACAGGACCGCTGCATGGAAGTCACTGTAGAGGGACAGGTGTTCCCCGGGAAGGCTGCCAAGAAGGACGACGCCAAACACAAGCAGCAGAATGAAGTCAACTCCAAGAAGAAGAGCAAGAAGAAGAGTGAGGGCAAGAAGCCCGACGTGGAAGGGAACAGTGCCAGCCATCTGAAACAGGAGCTGTGATGGAATAATACTGAGGGAGAGGAGGACGAGCAGGTCCCCTTTCTTTAGGCCTTAGACGTGTAATAACAGCCAATCTGTGAGCAGTGAACTCATGAGGGACTGCAGGACCATATGAAGGTACACTGGTTCAGAGTCAGTCAGTGGTATGACCAAACTCATTAATCGTGTTGAGTATGCTCACCTCAGCTGCTGATGTATCGTCTCTGCCTCTCCCTCATCAGAACATGTTTCACTTTGTCAGAGTGGGAACAAGCTCTTCAAATCAGTCATAATGTCAATTCTGTCTGGTTTCTTTAGTTATGTTCTCTTGTTCGATTATCACCCAATGAAAAAGATACGTGCACATATTGTTTGAAGGGTACTCAAAGTAAAAATGATTAACATTTCTCTTCTTTTCTATTTTTCTGGAACAAACATGGAGTCTGTGATCAAACCTTCACGTCCTGTCTGTGTACGAAGCACGTCAAGATTTGGTTCAAAAGCAGCACCCTTGTTTCCTGTTTGATTTTTTACTGAACACAGAAATAAACTTTTGTATATAATTGTATAAGATATCTGTCATTGCTAGGTTTGAATCACATGTCCTCTGGAGCTTCAGTGTGAGGACATTACACTTCTCATTCCACTGGTCTTTACTTTATAGCACAGATACTGGCTTTACTGGAACAGTTGCAGTGTCATCACCTGAACACACAATCAGTTTGCTCCATATCCCAGACAGTATTACCATAAGAGAAGCATGCATTTGGAATTACTCAATGCAGACAAAATATGTTGACGCTTTGAATTGACTTTATTCCCATATTGTTGATTTGAACAGCATGCAGCAGCTCTACAGGACTCGCATCAGTAAGCCAGCAACAATCATTTGTGATATCAGGCTAGGCCCCTTTATTGATCGGGGGGGAATTTTAGAAGGGAATATGAATAAAGTATAATACCATGATAAAGTTCTTCAGACTGCTAACTATGTGTGCTGAGCAATAATGCTCAACACACTGGCAACACAGAGGGGCCAGTTCAGTTCAGTTGATGGAGGGAGGAAACCTAGAGAGGATGCTGACAACATGAAACTATTTCACTCCTCTGCTTTTTCACTTATTTCATCACTGAGCAGTCAGATTCTTTTTATTTGGGTGGAATTAAATAAAGACTACATTTCCCTCGTAGTGGCAACAACCACTAGGATGCTATGCTGCACCTGTCTATGCCCACATGGGTATATAGCTGTGTGTGTGTGTAAAACGCTGTCATTAACACACTTGACTTTACCTGACAATGGATTATCTGATGTGGTCCTGATGATAAATACAATCTTTATCCAGGTCTATGGAAAACTAGGCGGGGTTAGGGTTAAACTCTGAACCCACTGAAGAAAAATTCCCACTTCAGCGATATTGATGGATCGAGTATGTTCTGTTCAACTGTACTCAAATCTGATAATCCCAACATAATCTGGAATTACATACCAATCACCATTTTACCAGATATGTCAAAGGCATGTGGAAAAACTCACTAATCAAATAACTGAATATCTTGAAAATTAGAATATAATTTTGGAGGAGGAGACTGGAAGTGACATTTGAATATTTGCTACTCAAACGTCAGCGCCACACACAGTTTTAAAAAACGATCCACTCCTGCATGTTGCATCAGGAGCAGGGTTGCAGCAGGATGATGTGTGCAGACCATCACAGTGACACGCAGACAAACTGTTCAGCATTATTTATTTCTGTACAAAAGTCAAAGAAATTAAAAGTCATGGAGCTTCATTACTTTACAAGCCCAAGCCACATATACAACAAATCCATTTTGTGTACAGTTAAAACAAGCCAACTATACCAAGAGTCATGTGCATGTATGCAGCGAGTGTCTGGTACAAATCTTTTCAAATGGAGCTATAATGGTTTCTTACGTACGGTACACACAGAGGACACTAATATTACAACTCAAAAGATGTCCCTTGTAGATTTGGGTAAACTGTGTCTGTACAATAAATAAGTAGAAAATATATCTCTTAGCAATCTGTGGATTTTTAAAAACACATTAAACATACAAAACACTAAATTACTGCTACAACTTCCGAAAAAAGACCAGCTATTTCGGCAAAGGAAGGAGGAATTCTTTTTTTAATTAAAATTTTTCGCCAGATTGAAACGAAGATTTCTCCGTCACTTTGAAATGGGGGACATTGCACATTGAAAACCTCCCTGATTTAACATTCAGTTGATCATTTAATTGTATCTTTTATATTACTATTGGCTTCCTGCTGGTTCACTCCAAAAACACAGATGGATGGATCACAAACACCGGTATGAAAACAAACATGGCAGTAAAACATCACAATATCAAATGAGCGAGTGCTCGTAATGAAACGGAGCACGTTAACAACCACAGGTCTGACTGCAAAACAAAGAATGTTTCTGTTTTCTTCTTCTCTTTTTCTTTCTTTAGACACTTTAGTCAAATGAAACAGGACATAAAATCACTCAACTTTTACACAATCTGTTGCACATCACAGAGACCTGCAGGGGAGGGGTGATACACACACATTATACATGCGTTTGATTAGCTGGCCCACACTTTAAGTATTTGCTCCCTCTGTTGGTAGAAATGCTGCGCATTTACATCATGAATCACCTTGCAACTGTGGCTGACATCATGGAGGTCCACTGGACAATCGACCAGTGGTGAGTGATAATAATATCAAACAACCAGGCTGAAAACAGACTGTTGGAAAAGATCAACGCAAAAGTTAATCATTTAAAACCTCTAACATGTGGGTGATGGTGATTTTACAGGTGGATCAAAACTCTCAGAGAGACAGAAACAACTGAGGGAAGTCAACGATAGCCGCTTTGTTTCTTCTTGCAGTGATTTTGTGTCTCTTTGTGGTTGCTTTGTGTAGCTTTGTAGTTGTGCATCTCTGCACAGAATATCATCATTATTATTAAGCCTTAATCTTCTTGGCAATATGTTCTCTGCTAATACAAAATACTTGTATATGACGGTTATTGGCAGGAGGTCAGTGTCATTATAACTATTAGCTCATGTAATAGACTTTGCTATTGGTTGCAGAAGCTAATGAGAGAAGAGGAACCCTCTGCAGAGAATTCTAACCAGCTGGCTGTACTTTGCTCAGTAGTGCTTACAGCCTTCCCTCTATCCGTTTATGACAGAGTTGCTGAAAGGTCTTAGTTGAGCTGGTTCAGGCGTCTGATCCGGATGTATTTCAGGCACGTCCAACAGGAATTAGGAACTCCAGGACAAAGTCAGAATAAACTCAGAGGTTTACATGTCCCATCTGACCTGGGAGAGCTGTGGGATTAATGGGAAGAATTGTAGGATGTGACTGTGAAGGGGCACCTTCCTACTTTACCTAAATCCTACAAGGTGATGACACTCATTCAGACACTAAACCCTCAACTCTCCTAGGCCAGGCACATAAAGCTCTGATGGCATCAGTATGCTTCAGCAGTGTTTAGCAGATTGTCAAACAGCATTTGAGAGCTTTCGAAACAGCTACACTTGTGCTTTTAGATGTGTTAGACAAACTCATTTGTGTTCACGCATGAGCCTCGCTGGGTAACAGACAAACCAGACCCAGCAAAGATCCGCCTACATGCTCAGAGCTGGTGCTGTCTGTCAATGTACCACTGCTGCTTTTCTTTTTGAAGAGAGAGCATGGGTCAGGAGGCCTTTCACCCTGCCTTCACCTGTGACTCTTCATTTCTCTTTTAATGCATTTAGACAACAGTGAATGAACAAGTTAATTCCAAGGCCTTAATAGCATCATCTGTCTAACACTGTTATCTAATGGCAGAGGGTACTGACATGTTTTGCTGTAGAGGTTAAAGTGCCTGTGTAAACCAATAGTGAATTAGAGGACTGACTACATCCCATACAAGACTAAACTGTCCGTTCTAAAAGCTTTACCATGTATAGCTTGAGAGGAGTCTGTTAATGCTTTTGGCCTCAGAGAGCAAACAAGTCTACTGAGTAATGTTACTGTTAACACGAGACTGAGTTCATGTTCATGTTAGATGGTGCACGAGAACGTGTTTTGACGGCACGGTTTGCTGACCAAATCAATGATCAGCTAAGTGACAAACTAACATGTAAACATAACAATGATGTTAGTAACACAATGACAAGTCAAAAACAGAACAAATATCAGTCATGCTGTCTGTGGAGACTGCCACAGTTCTGCAAACACCACTAGCTGACACCACTGTTGTGAAAGAGCTGAGGACCTCCAATATGGCCGCCAGAGGATGTGTTGTCACCATAAGGCCTTCTGCTGAGGGGCTGCCCATGATGGGCTAGTGCGAGCCCTGGTCTTCCCCTTTATAAACCACCAGATAACATATTTTCTTTTCACCGCCAAACTGACAAAAAAACACCAGTTGATCCTGGACCAGTGGCTTGGAGCACTGACTCTGTAGTGCTGGCAGTGTGTATGTGTGTGTCTGTACATGTTATTTAGGGGGGAGTGTATGTGAGTCAGTATCTGAGGCTACATAGTCTCTTTGCTGTCCTCCCCACTCTGCCTGCAACTCATAGCTTCATCTTATGGACCACAGGGACAGGCATGACCTGATGGACCTTGGCTCGGTCAGCATCCACCTCCAGATGAACCCAGTCAGGGTGGAAGGAGCCCTTGAAGCCTACAAATGCCAGCTTATCTGCAGGGAGGACATTAAATGAGGTTAAACCATCACTCATTCACTTGTTTCAAACGAGTATAACAGGGATCCAGATCTGAACGCGTAAAACTGTTGACTGTAATCATGACATTTTTCACAAGCAGAACTCTGAGACGGGCCTCCATCTGTCTCCAATCATGGACAAATACAACTATCTGTATGACTGTATCCTCTATAGGTAAGAGAGCTTGTATAATATGGATGAATCAATGCTGCATGTATGATGCACATCTGCTTATTTAGAAATCTGGAACTGCAACCAGACTATGGTCTGTTGTGGCCTCTGTTGTATATGGAGCACTGAAAGTGCCATAGTTAAACAAATAAATACACCATTAAATAATTAATAAGTTGTGTCATTAAGTAATTAAATGTGTCATTATTTCATTAAAACACCAATTCATTTTATGTAAAAAAAAAAAAAACATGATTATTTCACTATTAATTATTTCTTGGTCCTGTGTTGCAGTGCTTTTTTTTTTTGCTGAATTTGTTTTATCTGTCAAATTCGGCCATCAAAGTCGGTGGGTGGATCCCAACACCTGATTGGATACCCTGCACATCAAGTCAAGGCAAATTGATTCTAGATAATGGATTGATGCAATCAAACAAAACTTTATTGGCAGCTGCTAAAAGTGGAAGGCTCGGTCCCCTGCGAGCCCCGATGTTCATGCAGCGTGCGAGGTGCAGGACAAAATGTTCAAACTTGCCCTCACTAGAAAGTTCATGGGGAACCTCAACATCAACATAGCTGCTGTGTTTTGAAAGACTTCTTTCGGTTTCAAGACTTCAGACCAAAGCAATGGATTAGACAAAATTTGCATTAGCTCTGCCCACTGACTTTAATGGGCGACTAAATGAAACATCTGCATGCTGCACAGTAAACATGACATGTTGTAGGTGTACAGGACATGAGGTCCGCGCTGGCTGTCTATTTTACACATTTTCGGCCAGGAACACGAGCCTGTCTGCTTCCTCTGGCTCGAGGCCCCGTTGTGGCTTCGTAGCACAAACCTGGGTCGAACATTTTCAGCACGTGGATGAACCTCCGGCTTCTCCACTGTATATATGGGCAGCACATCTTTAGTGATATGCAGCGTGACTGTATCTGTAACAGCTGTCCACGGAGACCCTTTCTCCTCATACGGGACACAATGATTAGATGATTCCACTAATGTTTGCTGCAGGTAAGTCCAAGGTGTTTGTGAGCTGCAGCGGTCTGTACATCTCGCAGTGAACAACAGGTGTCCCACTGTGATCCAGGCGTCTGTTTGAGAGGCTGAGGTAAATGTGTCGGTCCGCTGCCTTTAGTTGCAACAGGACCGTAGTTTGTTCGAGGTCTGACGCTACAGAATCAAACTACTGATGAGACTGTGCTTTTTTAGGAACAAACTCTTGATTTATCGGAATCAGGATGGATGGTTTTTTAGCTGTTGATTTAAAACTGGTTAACATTTTGTCCAAATAAACTGTGGAATTTGTCAGATAAATGAGCATTGACAAGTTTTACAAGAAAATTGCTTGAGAATCAGTGTCTACATAATTGTACATGAAACATCATTATTGGACACTGAAGATGATGTTGAGGTGCTCACTCCAAGCACATTTATCTCAGTAGGCCTCAGGACAGATAAAGTGAGTTACCTTTTAGTTTGAAGCCTTTTTCTGCCCCAAGTCTCTCCAGGACTTTGGTCCAGGGTCCTCTGGTAATCAGACGGCCCTTGGACGTCATCAGGACGATGGAACTAAAGACAGGGTCAGACACAGCACCTCATTATAGACTGGCTGATACAAATAAGGAAAACAATTTGCTGCAACAGGAAGAATTTTGACTGTTGTTGGACAGCAGACGAGCAGCTTCTCACCCGTCTCTCAGACCACTGACATAGTTGTCTATCTGTGCAGGGATGCCCTGCAGGATGGAGTTCCTGAAGTCTTTGCTCTCCACCACCTTCCCATCATGCCCGTCAATGACTGTCAGCTGCACCCCATCCTCTGGTTGGTACAACTTCCTTCCATTCACCTGCCAAAACATGGCCAGCCAATCACACGACAGCTCTGGAGTACAGCACTGCACACTAAAACAATGTCACAGCTGAGCAGAACAGCCGTCAAATAACACATGAACATGGTACGTATATACAAAAACACTCTTTACAGCACTTGATTTAAACTAGATTTAATTAAAATAGAATGTATTATTAGCTAAACTGAAAAAATGGGAATCCAAAGAACAACTACAGCAACAACTTAAATCAAGCAGTAGAGTGGTTTGAAGAAGGATTAGGTGTAAACAGGTAAAGATAAAGCAGATTTCACATTGTCTTTTAGTTTACATGAGTACACTGACTTTAGGCCTCATCCTCCTGAGACTCAGCCAACAACTGGGCTCGCCTCACCTTTGTTGTTCACTACCACACCTTCAGGGTTATTTTACGAAACTACGGTAAATCTTAAAAGTGCCTCTTTCGTCATAATTATGCATTTACACGAAGGTTTGACTCATATTCAATCACAAATAAAGCCTTGGTTGCTTTTTGGCGAGAGTTTCACTTTGAGACCAAGGATACCTCAGTAAAAGCAAAGTCCTCCTTGATGTGGAAGAAGCGGGTGTTGTAGGACTCCAGTTTGACCTCCAGGAAGTGCTCTGGTGAGTGCTGAGAGGAACCACGCAAACAAAGAAGAGGTTAGAATTAATACACAATGTTTGGCATTTTACGTTTTTCAAGTTACAAGTCAGTTTTCATTCCCCACACAAAGATCAGAGATAAATAAATGAAATGAAATGATCACATATGCAGTTATCACTTGGATATTAGGAAGAGATTACATTTACAATGGTCGCTGTGGGTGAATTGAGATTCAGCAGCAGAGAAAAGGGGATGAAAGTAAGAACACATTAAAAGGTTGCATTAATTACAGTGGGACAAGGGTACAAACGTTTGACACCAGAGCAAAAATGTAATCCAAATCCCAGTCCCAGTTTTGTCCTTTGATTTCTGTTAATTGTTTTTATTTTTTTATTTCTGTTTTATTTTTAAACATTTTCACATATTTAAGTTTGTTCTTGTATTTCTTGATGAGATTTTCCTAAACTACTGTTTTTTTTATTGTTGTTATTTTTAATGTTATTTGTCTTGTAATGTTTTTGTGCCTTTAATAAATTGATTAGATGAAAATCCCACACCATTAAGTTCTCCCTGGGTGTTTTCGAGTGCACATTAAGACTGTTGGAATGCGGCCCCATCAGGCAGCCTGGCTCCTGACTGTGTTCTGAACATGATACCAACATGATAAGAGTTCTCTACCTCACTGACTCACAATCCTCCCTCTTGGTGTGAACAGTTTCACTTTCGACAGTAGTCCATAGTTAGACATTTTTAAATCATTGAGTTGCTCCTGCCCTCTCACCAGCCTGGCGTTGGGGATCTTTCTGGGCATGGGTACATCCACAACGGGCAGCTCAGCATGTTTAGGGTAGGCCTGGGCCATGCAGTTGCTAGGTGGACTGCCTTTGGGAATGACGGCTGTGATCTTCATCCTCTCACAGCCTTTGACGGAGCAGAAGGCAAACTGCTCCCTGTTGTTATGGGCCTTTACCTTCAGGAAGAGAAGGCTGGAAGACACACAGGAAAGCTTCCTCTAAAACTTTGCCCCCACGGAGAAAATGAACATCGTGAAATGCAGATTTATCTTTGTTAACATCAAATTACAGCATGGTGGATTAATAGGACCATTTTCAATCTGTTTATCTTTTAGATTATTCGCCTCCTAAATCCATCTCCGTGAAAGCGTATTGCATTCACCAAATACAGAAACAATTAGAGGCCGTATCCATAATTATGACTTCCACATCTCATATTTACGGGATATGAAAATAAACACTTTGGTACCATTTAGTAACAACTTGCAATAAAATATTTAAAAGTGTCTGGATTGGCAACACAAATGAGATTCCTATTGAGGTCACATGCTCTGATGTCAGTTACTTCCTAATAATTAAAATTAACATCATTTCCCATAATTATTAGATAGTAAGTCATAAGATAAGATAATAAAAGTCAAGATTAGATAAAATATGGAAGTCATAATTATGAGATAAGGTCACTAAAGGGTCATTCCATGCCAACTCACACTGAATTTGTCATTTTTCTCAGTTCTTGTAATGGATTTATGGAAAAAAAAGAAGAAAAGAAATGATGTGTGTGTGTGNGTGTGTGTGTGTGTGTGTGTGTGTGTGTGTGTGTGTGTCTGACCCAGTGTCTTCCTCCCAGTAGTAGTATCCTCTGGCCAGGTGGGAGTGGTTGATCTTCTCCCTCTGTGTCGTCCTCATGAAGACACCGGTCTTGCGGGTCTGTTTGGTCAGGCGGTTGTGGATGTCGGAAATGATGGTGAAGGTGGTGCCTTGTGGGTAGCAGATGCCAACATTGATCCAGTCATTTCTAGGACACAACAAACAGCACAATGTAGATACAGTCCTGGTTTCATCTCCAGCAAACCTGTCCTCACAGCCACAGTAACAGCACACGACTGTCTCTAGCTGTATCTGCTCAGGTCAGCACCACATTCACTGTGAATGGAGCAGAACAAACAGTTAACCAGTCCAAAGATACAAAAGAAAAGCTACAAAACACATATGTACTTTATCTTGATACCTAAATCATGCATTGGCCATCAGAAAGGCCTTGTAGAGCCTTTTCACTGCTCTATATTTATATTTTTATACTGCTCTCATATATTTGACACTTTTCAGTTTAATGATTGCTGTACTGAACTTCCAGTTGAATAATTTAGTCTCTTCCTATATCTATGAGTTTCACCATTGTGGCTCTTGGTTGCAGCTTTAATCACGAGTCCAAATACGCTGAATCAGCACAAAACAGAAAAGTCCAAATGAATGAAGTTAAAAATCTACTGAACAAATTCAACAATTCATTAACAAGACAGAAAATGAAAAGATGGTAATCCGTCTCGCTCAACAGCTTTCCACTGAGACCTTCATTAGAGCTTAAAATCAGCATGAGGTGGCAACATTTGAATATATCTTGCTGCACAAAGCAGCCTCATTAAAACATGATCGCTAATTTTCCCTTAAAAGAGAGCTGTTGTTTTCTGAATCAAGTCACACATTAACAGTTCATATTTCAGCTCCTTCTGCACACAATCAACCTCGCTTGCTATATTCCTCTGAACTGTAGATGGGGCCATTGGTACAGTATATGTACCGTCCATGGGAATGTGCTGTTCTGCCTCTGTGCTGTCCATGTCAGGGTGGACTCTGCTATGGGGAATGATGGCATGCTTGAAATGACAACGAGCCTTTGAGTAGCCTAAATATCTGCAGACCTCACTGTCAACACCATCTGAAAGGAGGAGCACAGAGTGAGACTCTCCCCTTTTCTGTGGTCAGCCTTGTTAAACAGCAGGAGTGACAGGAATGAGCTGATGGCCTCCATCAGCTTACTTCACTCACCATGCATTATCTGAGTGAGCTCATTTACATTTAGCAGACGCTTTTGTCTAAAGTGACTTACAATAAGTACATTTGTCACAAGAGAGAAACCACGACATCACCGTCGATGGATTAAAAGAAATATAGAAACAAGCCGTCATCTGAGGATCATAACTGCTATTTGTCAAACATTCTTTGAGTGCATAAGTGCTGTGATTGAAGTGCTAATGATACGAGCATACAGGTGCATAACTATTTATTATTATGGGTGGGGGGGTAGGAGGGAGTCATGCTCTGCGGGGTCGAGGTGAAGTCTGAACAAATGAGTCTTGAGTCTTTTCTGGAAGTCAGAGAGTGACTCTGCTGTCCTGACGTTGGTCGAGAGTACGTTCCACCTGAGGTGCCAAAAAGAAGAGTTGCGACTTCTCTGAGCAGCTTTGTTTGCTCTCAGCGATGGCGGTACCAGCCGGCCCGCTGATGTAGATGAGCGAAGTGCTCTCTCTGGGGCGTGTGGTCTGACCAGTGTTTGGAGGTAGACGGGTGCAGTTCTGTTGACAGCCTTGAAGGCCAGCACCATCATCTGGAATCAGATGCAGGCCATCTCAGAGCTGACTTGCCTTTTACAGAGAGACTTTAAGGACAAGCTTCCACAACATGTTCCTGCGTTTGCCTCTTCACATACATACTGTACCTTTACCTCTGAAGGGTCATCAGTACGCTTGAGACGAGGCACACTCTCCCCTTCCACTTTGCATTGTCGAGATTCTGAAAGCACTACTTTGGTCAGGTGTCTAAAGTAAGCATGATTTGAACTATTTCACAACTAATTCCAGCCCAGAATTCTGTGTGTTTGGTGTGTCTCTGTTAGAGTGATGAAGCATCCAAATGTTGTCACTGACACACACTTTCTAACAGTCTCTCCTCTTTGGCTCTCAGTTGAACACATGAGAAGTGACAGAACTGTGTGTCTGAAGATCTTAAGAGTTTCACTGATGGAAAGTTGTTTCACAAACTGACGAGCACTGTGTCTGAATTTCCTTTAGACTTTGGTACATCCTTGAAAGACAATCCCCAAGGACAGGAAGACTGATGTGGCATGTGTATGTCATCATGACATCACATGTGACTCTATGAGGAACACTTCATCAGTGAAACAGCAAGGACATCATCGGTCTGTGAATACCAAACTGCAGCCACTCACTGTGGAGAGAGGTCAAAGGTCATCGAGCAGAAGGCAGCGTACGGCTGGAGTCAGATCACATCAGACGCACAGAGACTTCTGTTCACCTGCTGTCACATGACCAAAGGAGCTTCTTCCTCCTCCTCTCTCTGACGGTTTGCTTTAGTGCTGCTCCAGTAACAGTGTGATGGGGGAGTTACAAGTAAAATTCAGGCTAAACTTCAGTCCATGCATTGCAGAGCACACCAGATGAAGCCCTCAGGCTGCCTGGTGAAGCCAAAGAACCGGGCTTGTCAACAGATCAAATGCAGCTCTGGAAGCTTTTCACTAGATCAGAAAGGTGAATTTGTTTGTCTGTTCAGACATGTATAATCCTTCTCTTTTAAAGCAACAATATCTTATTTACAATTTGGTTATATAGTGTCAGAATATAGATCATGACCCGCAAGCCCACTACCACATTTACTTCTGTTTGTCCCAGTCAAAAATAATAAAGTGCCTGTGACAAGAGATAAGAATGGAGCTCGATACCGTTAATGAATTATTTCATAAATGCTTTACACATTCAGCAAGCATTGTCCAGCGGAGCCACCACAGTCACGTGCGCACCAGAGCCAATCACTGCAGAGCTCAAGCCACGACATCCCTTAAGAAACAAGCAGATTTATACCTGCAGTCGCGCGAGCTGGACCGGGACTTTGCCGGCTGTTCGGTCCCGTTACGTTCTGTGCATCTAAACTCACTGTTGTGGATTAATTGGGCCTAAATGAGTCCAGACCGAGTCTGTTCGGGTCTGAGGAGATCTGGAGACGCGCCGACAACAAAGTGGAATCAGAATCTGTGGATGTTCGTGTGTAGCTAGCTGCTAGCCGTTAGCTAACCCACACGGCCCACCTCCCGAGTCGATGGACCGGACCCACCGGCACGTCCAAAACCGGACTTGGGGTAAATAATGTCCGCCACGCTTTTTCGCGAACATTGCCGTCATGTTTGCTTTGTGTCTGATGCAGAAGAAACGGTAAAAACGGGCTTTTGTCACGAAAGTGTCCAAGCAGCAAGTTTGGTTGTAGAGGAACAGGAAGTTGTGGGAGGGACGTCAGCGGTGATACAGACAGCGACAGAGACAGCGAGTTTTGAGAGTTGAGAGATTTGTGACAATTTATATTTGCATTATAACTAATGCAATTGGTTCATTAAACTGTTTGTGGTTTTCACAGTAAAAAATCTAACTTTTTTCCTACTCTGATTTTATGTGATTTTGTGATTTTAGGTCCATAGTGTTAATATAATATGTTAAAATGAAAAAATTACTGTACAGTCACACATGTGAGGTTGTGCAGAAAATAATGACACCAAACAAGGCAAGATAAATAGTTTTCAAGTTGAAATATAATGGTATAATCAAAAGTAGTCAAAAACAGCCAATTATATCCCTGATGTTCCACATTCAAACACAACCTCATTTGGCCTCCATGAAAAAGCTACTTAACCTCCCACTTTTCTATAGGAAGAGGCTACATGCTTCCTACGGGCAATGCACTAGGTCTTATGAACGTGTTATCTCAGGACCACCTCAGGGAACGTCCACATATAGGAACGGATTCCAATTTGGTGGTCAAAGATCACTTTGATGCTCATCGAGATAACATTTCCCATAAATGTTTGCTTGGATCAAATGATAAGCGATGACATTTAATATCCAGCAGGATATCACTGTGACCTCACACCATAACTTGTGGCCATATTTCACATTTGGTCAGACACTGATAAGAGTCAGTAATCTTGTTGTCCACCTTCACACTGTGCTGAAGGCACAGATCTTATGTGCTGCTGGTTCTACACATGTGTTTGATTGTCCTTTTGTTTGGGCTAACAGACAAACAGCAGGAGTCCAACACAATCGCATTGATTTTTACTGCCGTTGAGCTTCAGGTGATTGCCAACTCACCATGTGAAGAACAGTATATTTAAAGTCTACATACCACATGCAATTCCTGATGTTAAGTGGCTTGTGTGCAAGGTGTGTGCTGTCACAAGTGCAGCTCATGTGTCCACTGACTTGTTGAAGTTGATGAGCCAGATGGTGACCTCAGCAGGTGCCGCCTGGTCCCAGTGGATGGTGTAGCCTTTGGCCAGTGTGATGACGGGCTGGAACTGCTGGTAGTGTTTCCTCTTACCCAGGGCGCCCTCTAGTGTCAGGGGCCGATCAGGGTACTCATCCCTCACTATGTGCATGTTCAGGTTGGCAGGGTTACGTGTCTGGACATAGATCTGAAGAAAACAAGACCATAGAGTTAGAAGGCTGATTTCAATAGTCATTAGTGCATTGAAAAAAAGGCTTATCCAATATCAGTGTCATTATGCGTTTCATCTCATTTTGTTTGACTTAAATGGCCCCTGGACTCCTTGTTGTGGGGTATAACCTAATGTTTTATAACATCAGCTTAACATCCCATAGATAGGGTTTCATTCATTTTAGCCAGTTAGAGGCCCAACAGTCTCTTTAATTCAATCAAGCCCAATCCAACATCAAACCCAACAGCCCTGTATCAATTGAAATTTAAACCACACATAACTGCTTAATCATAATTTAGGCTGAGCATGAAACTGTACTCACTCAGATAGCAGCCTTTTCCCCCATCAAGACCCATTTATCATTCCTTTAAACTAACAAAAATCTCCTGATGTTAAACAAAGTTTTTAAAAAATGTCCTGGATCTGCACCAACAGTTTTTGGGCTGAGACCCAGCATAGACCCCAGAAATCTGTTTAGTGGTTTTTGCGTAAACCTGCTGACAAATAAATGGATATGGATGAAAAGATATCCTTCTTGGTAAAAGTCAGTAACTACACAAGATTTTTGCAAATAACAAGTGAACTTTTTTAGGGTTGCAGTTGAAACAGCTGATGTTCCTGTGACACTTTGGTGACCTCGTGCCTCTTCTCTCCTTGTTGTGCTGTTATGGAAGATGATCCCATCATTGTCTCTCTTAGACACAATGGCAGCTGTTCAGCAAAGTTAAATATTCTAAATCATTGAAAGGCATCCTTGAGGGAGCCATGCTAGCAGATTCAGCCTGCTGCCAGTCTTTGTGCTATGATAAGCAGACCATGTCCTGTGTCCGTCTGTGCTGTACTGGACACTGAGGTGATTCTGAACTACACCCCTGATTCCACAAATGTTGGGATGCTGTGTAAGATGAATGAAACAAAAAACAGATAATTAACTAATCATTTCTGATAAATACTCAACTGAAACCAGTTCAAAGATGTTCATATTTAACTTTGGCCCCAACAACTTCACTGATTTTTGTGAATATCTGCTTATTGTGATGTGATGGCAGCAACACGTTTCAAGCGAGTTTTGACAGGAGCAACTAAAGACAGTGGAAGTGGTGTAACGCTCTAAAAACACCTGTTTGGAACAGTGCACTGGTAAATAGGTTCATCAGGTGAGACTATCATGATTGAAAGGCTCAATTGTTCACGAGCAAGGATTGGGTAAGGCTTAACACTGTGTCCAACATGACTGTATGAAGGATGTTTCTACATCCCTCAGGAACACTTTGCAACACTGTCGTCAGTAAACACAGTTTGGTTGCAAATGATCGCATTCAAGTTTCATTTATGTTTCACACAGCATCACTGATTTGGAATCACTGATGTATAAAGTGAATATTACAACAAGATAAAAAAAATGCAGAAATATAGGGACGACATAAAAACAAGAAACACACAACACAGACGAGCTGAAGGCTGCTATCAAAGCAACCTGGGCTTACATAACACCTGAGCAGTGCCACAGACTGATCGCCGCCACGCCGCACTCATGCAGGAATTCATGCAAAAGGAGCCCCAACCCAGTATCGACTGCATGAACATACTTTTCAGATGTCAACTTTTCTGAATTATAAATCTTTTGGTTGATTGGTCCTATGTAATATTCGGGTTCTGTCAGCCGTTATCACAGCTTCAAATATTTGACTTTGTGTAATGAATCTAGAATATATAAAAATTTCACTTTTTGAATTAAATTAGGGAAAAAATGAACTTTTCCACGACATTTACTTTTGAGATGTTCCTGTACATTACCACAGCCTGCTGTATGCACACACTCATGAACAGTTAGGATTATTATAATATGCCAAGAAATGCATGACTGATTTAAAATTTTACACACAGATGTGTCTTATTTCTCATTTCAACTTACTTTAACATTTGAACGACTTTAATTAGGATATGAAAACGCATGTGATCATCGAATGGCAAATAGGGTTTGACAAGAAGTCGACTTTGTGGAGGCTCATTTCTGAGAATGAATGTGTGGAGATTTGACATGCACTGACCCACCTGTGCATAGTGGCCGCTGCAGATAGCAGCCCTCCAGTCGGGCACATCGATGCAGTCGGGGTGACGGAGCAGCCAGTTGTCCTCTTTCACCAGGAAGGATCCGGGATATTCGCTGACCGAGCCGTCTTTATCATGGAAGATGGTGGTCTTGTCCCCGTCCATCTGCATCTTATTAAACCAGGGACCCGGCTCCCCAAAGAATACCCGAGATGTGATCTACAGTAGAGGGATGGAGTGATGTAACCATTCATTTGACGCTCATATATACTTTACTTGCCAAAGCTCCCAAACGTTCTGTACTAATCCAGTTTTTACTCTCGTCAAGGTGGAAAAGATCCGAAACAAATTGAAAACAAGACCAATGCTCTTTTTGGCAGATTGTTCATCACTGTTAGTGGTGAAGAGAGCTCAAAATTATTCAAATCAAGTTGCAGTTTGTTTTTTTGTGGACTCACAGGTACGTGGTCGAAGGTGATGTCAGTGACGTTGTTATTGGGGCAGCTCTGCCACGAGTTATTGAGCCTGAAGCCAAAGGCGCTGGTGTGTCGTCCTTCCAGCGCCGTGTACTTCCGAAATGTGCAGTTCTGCATGTTGATGGGCCCGTCATAGATCTGCATGCCCCGGATAGGAAAATCACTGCAGACACACACACACACACACACACACACACACACACACACACACACACACACACACAAAACCCCAATTACAACCCATTAATGATTCACCTTTATTTAGTGGCAACGCAAAAAGTAACGTGATGCTCATAAAGTTCAGTGTGAATGCGTGGGCTCGAGTCCCATCTCATTCATTTACTATTCAGTATTTTGTAGTCGGCTCATGTTAACCTGGTTAACCATAGCAGATTAAGATTAGCACTGATCCAGGATTAGAGTCCATGCCTTATTGCCTGACTTTGGTGCACTTTCATCCCTGACTGAAGGCAGTGTGAAGGATTAAAGACTATTTTCCACAGCTGCTCTGGTTCAACACATTTAGTCTAACAAACATGTTTTTCAACCAAACTTCCAACTTGGAAACACTTACTTCCTTTATTCATTTGAACATTTTTCATTTCTCATAATCATGTCTATCCACAACAGTGTGACAAGTGGGATAAGAATAAGCTCTTGTTGACCTGGAGAGTGTGAAGGGTGGAATCAGACTGAAGTTGAAGAGTACAGATTGTAAAGACAGCATCGCTCAAATATTAAAAATGCTAGACACTTAAATGAAAATGTGTCAGTGAAGGTGGCAGAGTGGTAATAGAAACTGTGTGGTGTTTTTCACTACTTGAACCATTAAAAATATAAAATGATTCGTTAGTACACATTAAATTTGACTGTAATCATACTATGATATGTCTATCAAGTGTCCTTTTGGCATTTGACTGTCTGATATGTTCAAGTTCAGACCTACTAAGAAGTGGTGGTGATGTGAGAAAAGAGGAGAAAGGCTAACTGCCACGAATGACATTCTCTGTTTCGGGGAGTGGGGGTGGGGGTTCCTGTAGCAGCAGGGTTGTACTCCAACTGGGCCAGGGCATGGGACTGATTCTACATACCAAGTCCGGCTCTCATGCACACCAGCCTCTATTAAGCTGGTACTCCACCCAGAATCTATCTTTGGGGGAATTAAATACTTTGGCTTGAAAAGTAGCTGTCAGATGTTCTCAGTCTGACCGTTCATGATGAGCAGCAGCTGTGCTCAGCTTTTTAAACCACTGCATCAGAACATCTTCACTGTCCATCCATGCTGGGTATGTTTTAAACACAAAGTTACATACTGTATAAAGCACGCCACAGAAGCAGCGTCTCAAACCATAACTTGGCAATACACTACACCATAGGAGTCTGTTCCAGCTGGCTTCTGTTTGAGCTGACCACATCTACAATTCTCCATGGACAAACACAAACATCTTCTTTTTACAGTCAGCTTTCAGGCCTCCGGGGGTTAAATGTTTGAGATTCAAAAATCACATATCGCAACTTAAACCAGGCTTAATTTGGCAGAAAAGGGAAAGGTGTTTAGTCCGTGTTACATGCACACTAAAAGTGTTTGAACAGCATCTCCTGACTACATTAAAGCTTATGTGTGCTCTGGTGTCTTAGCTTTGAGTTCAGTCTGGTTCTCGCTATTTGGGATCTTAAAACGGAACATGCAGAATTAGTATACAGCATGTATGTTACATCTTTAAGGTTCACTTGTCATTGTACAACAGAGGACTGCAGAATGAAATTTAAGTTGTAGTCCCTTTATGCTACACAAGAAAACCTATGAATTATGGTGGAGTGTGGAGGATGAGTTCAGGAGTCTCACAGCCTGAAGGGAGAAGCAGGGTGAACAGACTGGGGCTCACTGGTTTATTGGTAAATAAGATATTAATATCTGTGATGAAGCTGCTATTCTATCTCTCAGTGAACTCAGCTTGATGCAGAATGACTAGAATAGAATAGAATTCCTTTTATTGTCATTGTAAGCTCAGTTTACAATGAAATTGCAGGTGCATCTCAGAACCAAATCTCAGTATCATTTATAAAATAAAAAAATGTATTTAAAAATTTTTTTCTTCTTTGGAAGAAAATCCACTTAAAACGGTTGAACAGCGACAGCTGCAGACGGAGGAGACAGCAGTCTGTGAGAGGAGCAGGGAGCAGGAAGGTGGAGCTAGAGGAGGACGGAGGGAGGGATCTCCTTCCATTCACTCAATGCATTTAGGATTTTTTCATGCTGATCTATGATTGGCTAAGACACGTAAAATGACGCGCTAAGGGAGGACGTCCTCCCTTACCAATCAGCAAACAGAATACAAGATTGACAGCAGGTTGGTCCAATAACAGTTCCCAAATTTCATTTATACAACCGTAAACAACTAACTCCTAACAAACACGAGAGAATGCGGTCCTGACCCTACCCTTCAAAATAAAACACCGCGATTGACACCTTCGGAATGGCGGCCCCTCGGAAATTCGGAATGAAGGACCTTTGGAAATTTTTCGGAATAGCGAAACGTCGGAATGGCGATCCTTCGGAATGGGGGTCGCCCCCCACCTGGGTTGATCCCTCCCCAAAAAAAAACCAGGTAAAAGCTTTAAAACTACAGCTGTCATTTGGGAGGGTGAGACAAAGTTTCCTTCATCATTATTACACTTGTCCAAACTGAATGACCGGGCAATATGAAAGATAACTCCACTGTATCTCCGCCGCCGCCGCCGTCGTGGCCGCAACAACAACATCAATAAATGTTGTTTGTCGTTTGCTCAGCATGTGTCAGTTAACAAAAGCTAACACAATGATTCAACAGGCAAGTTAAAGTTAGTTAGTTGGTTTGTTCCTGCTCATTAGACGTATAGTTTGTAATGAATGGTCTACTTTAGGGCAATAATGTTATACAAATAATAACAAAATGTTTTTTAAAGAAGTCTTGTAAGTCATTGTTTTATTGCTTAATTTTCATTGAATATAATAAAGTAGGGATAAGTAGTTGACTTGTATAAAATAAAATGACACTGTGGACTGGTTTTCCTTCTGTCCTCCCCAATTTTTTCAGTCACCAGCCGCCACTGATATATACATATATATGTAAAATTGTACGTAAATCTGGAATTTAGCAAAAATAGAAAAATAAATATAAATCTATATAAATAAAAAAAAGTATGTATTGCACTAATAGTGTTGAAATGTATTGCTGCTCTGATGGCGTGCTCACTTGTCTGATTGTGCTTTGGATACAACTGCTCCAGTTTCTGCCAAACATTACAGAGTTCCTGCACTGACCCCTTAGAAACCTTTGGTCTAGCCATGATCTGATGCTGAGAAAGACCCTCTTTGCTAAGAATAACAATTTGTCTTCAGCCCCTTTGCTCACACTCTGAATCCTCAAAACTTTGGATTATTTCTGGGTTTATGTGCAAATATTAGACTTTTTTCAATGTCTTATAAGACTTTTGGACACCACTGTAACATCTGACAAATGACCACCTTAACGTTTTATCGCAACATTACATTCATCTGGATGAAGTTTCTGGGCTGTAAAACCAAAACTTTGAGCAGAAATAGGCAATAATTGTCACTTACACGCCACGTGGCAGGGTTCTGCCAGTGAGGTCAGAACCCCCGAGGCCCCAGATCCGGTTGTCAGGCAGGGGCATCCCATGATTGTCACTTTCACCCACAAACAAGGAGTTTTTCACCTGCTGATGGGAGCCGTCATCATCGGGGAACGTCCCTCCACTGCACACAGACAGATGAAGTAGCAGCAGCAGTGAGTGGAGTGATAGTAGCTGTAGCATCAGTAGTTCTTATATTCAAACATCAGGATGGCGACACTATTCACATCTGTGAGAGGAACTTCTTTGTAGAGTAAATACAGCTCTAACATTTTAGGCCAAGTCATCATGAATCCACCTAACACACAGAATATTGGTGGGTTCATGACCTCGATGTCATCACAATGTAACATCATCATGGGAAGTGTAGGATCAGGTGAATTTGGAGCTCGACTCAGTCTAGATTAAAAGACTTCTGAGCCTCTGCTGGACAACAATTACTTTTTACGTAAGATTGTTGATTGTTAAGTCGACATCTTGTGGCAGGCCTGACCCACTGATCCAAAAAATCACCATTTGACGACCCAGTAATGGGACTCAACAATCATCTATCTCTCCCCAGGATCGCTTATTGCACCTGTACATGTCTTAAGAACCTGTGCTTGTCTGTCCCGTCATGTGGGACCGCCCAGCTGACTGTGGCCGTGACATCATTTGACAAACACAGAAAGAGGCGATGGCCCGCTGTATCATCGGCTGTACTGACATTTAGAATGAGTGATCAGAGAGGAAGTCAGAGATGACAGAACTGTCTTCATGGCTTCACAGTGACTCTGCAGCTTCAGACCAATTATTCTGCTGAGCGACAGCCTGTTCAGTCTCCTCCTGCTCTCTGATCACACTGATCTGATGCAGCATTTATGACGCTGCTTTTCATTCATGTGTTGTCAGACTACAAAGGTGTGAAATGGTGATTTAATCATATCTTATAATTACAACATGATAAGCAGCCTTCCTTTCCAAGCTGCGGTGGTAAAATCATTGCTTTATAATCGAAACATCAACTGACAAATATGGAAGCAGCACAACAGCATGACAGCAGCTCTGCAGTTCATTCTGCTTCATTGACATTTAAAATGTTGTTGATTGCATAGAAAGTTAAAAATAAAGGTCATCTTCACTTTACTGGCACACCTCAACCCTAAATGGCCTGCTTACACTGACAAATTCATACATTTGGAAATTCTGGTGTTTGTTGAACAGAGAGCTTCAAATATGGAAAAAAAAAACACATTTACAATCATACATGAGTTCATGTGCTCATACATTACGCACCCTGCTTTGTAAAATCAGTTAATATTTCTCACTGATTCCCAGCTCTTTGATAATCACACCCCCAAATTACTTTTCACCCTAAACGCTCAGTTTCCAGACTCCCTGTAGGGCCTCTTTCAATTCACACTCCATTCACACAGAGAGGGAGCGAGAGAAAGATGGCTGTCTGCATTCATCACCAGTTGATGCAAACAGCAGCTTTTTATTTCCAGCCATAGAAGAATGAACAGTGATTTAATGGGGGGGTCTTACCTGGCCAGAGTGAGGCCAATGCCATTATCAGCAAATCTAAACAAGAGGGAGAGAATATTATTACTGTGAGCACAGCAACAAGCTGAAGTCTCCAGGGAACACACACACATTAGATAAGGGTGAATTCTCACTTTCATCTCTGTCTTCCATGTGAAACGACCTGTGCTGCCTCCATCTCATCATAAATACTAGTGCAGTGCCTGTAGGAAATATGTGTTCCTATAGAAAAGTGGGAGGTTAAGTAGCTTTTTCATTGTTGGCCAAATGAGGCTGTTTGAAGGTGGAACGTCAGGGATATAATTGGCTGTTTTTGACTACTTTTGATTATACCATTATATTTCACCTTGAAAACTATTTACCTCGCCTTGTTTGGTGTCATTATTTTCAGCACAACCTCACATGTTTGACTGTACATTTATTTTTTCATTTTGACACATTATATTAACACTATGGACCTACAATCACAAAATCACATAAAATCAGAGTAGGAAAAAGTTAGATTTTTTACTGTGAAAACCACAAACAGTTTAATGAACCAATTGCATTAGTTATAATGCAAATATAAATTGTCACAAATTTGAAATCCGATATTCCAGGGTACAATTGGCCGTTTTTGACTATTTCTGATTTTGCCATTATATTTCACCATAAAAACTATTTACTTGGTGTCATTATTTTCAGCACAACCTCACGTGTGACTGTACAATTATGTTTTCATTTTGACATATTGTATTAACACAATAGACCTAAAATCACAAAAAAACATAAAATCTGAGAAGAAAAAGTTTAACAAAACATTTTCTATTACTTACTAATTGTTGTTTGGTAAATATGTGCATAAAATTTAAGAATTTACAAAGTTCTGTTTAACTATTTACATTTAAATGCAGGCAATGCTCAGGTCTGCCTGAGCTCCTTCCAGCT
>CAEMYA010000684.1:1330985-1369982 GCA_903131615.1 Diplodus sargus | reverse complement strand
GTCCAGGTTAACTTGTGACACCGGTTACCATCGGGTATTTCTTACATTCCGCACCGCGTTCAAATGGTTACTTAAACGGACAGTGTGTAACTATTTAAGTAATTTAGCACTACGTAGTAAGGCTAAGTGCGATTTATCTCAGAGCTAGCTTGACTGCGGAACTGAGAGGGAGCTCATCAAGCTCGTCATTAACTAACATCTAACTAACTACATCTTCACCTCATTACTTGAATCAGTAGAAATACTCGACGCTGTTGGGAAAGAGTCCATATTTTGAAAATGAGTTTTTTGTCCGTCAGGGCCACCGTAGCTTCTGGACCGTCTTCAGGACAGGAGGGGTGAGTAAACTATTGTTGCAATGTAGAGCCTCACAGCTCGATGGTGCTTAATACTCAATATATTACACACTGTCCCTTTAAAGCCATCATTCTGGGCCGCATACATCGTTATTAAGCTGAAGCTAAGTCAGTGTGAAAACTGTACACTGTTATACAGCCTGCTGGTCAAACAGTCTGCAGAGTACGTTGACATCCAGCCCGAACTCAGCGTGCGGTCAGTTAGCTGTGGCAAATTGTGAGACGTCCAGATCAACCTGTGATACAAACACCAGTCGCGACAATGGTTCATAGGAAAGCCCAGAGATGTATCTCACTCTTGATGGTAACAGGTGTCACAAGTTAACCTGGACGCTGCGCTGTCAGCACTACAGCAAGCAGCCAACAGCTAACCGCTAACTGCTAACAGCTAGCTGCTAACAGCGGCACTCCACTCCACGCCACTCGTGAGCCGCTCGGTGTGAACAAATACCTCAGCCTGTTCCACCCATGAGTTGTTTGAGAGTACAGACATTCACGACAAAGATATGAGACCGACAACATGCACTTCTGGACGATTTGTGCTCTGTAGCGCTCGTCTAACAGTGGTTAGCGGACATGGCTGAGGACCCCTGTCCAGATGGGATTCTCAAACCACACCACCAGCACATCTGGGACCCTCGCAAGTTAAAATGAACGCCAGTTAACCTGCATCAGGTCGAGGCCATTAAGCTAACTGGAGCTGGTTTACAACATTACAGGGAGCGAGGTTTGGGATCAGGAATCGTTTGCTTTTGTTTATTGATGGCCACTCATGTGCTAAGCCAACTGAATGCTGGCAGTAGCTTTATAATACTTTGCAGATGTGAGAGTGGTATTGACTTCCAAGATGCCTGCCCAAACTGTTTCATCTTGTCCCTAACACACACACAAGTCATAAACGGAAACTGAGATTGAAAAACTTCAGTTAAAAGTCTGCACTGACCAGCAGTCCGCTGGAGCCGTGGATGGTTAAGCAGCGGGAGAATGAGTGGTGGATGGAAAGATCGCTGACGGAGGTCGGGGGCCTGTAGCCTCCCTGCTCATCCACGTCTCCATTCATATGGAAATGGACCGGATAGTGTCCCATTGTCTGCTGGCCCATGTGCTGCAGCTCCATCCCAGAAATATGAACTGCCCTGAAGCCTCGCTCCACCTGACAACAGCAACAGATTAGTCACTCCTGCAGAGATCAGGTTGTTTCATCAAACTCATCATGCCTCCAGAAATAATCACTGGACACAGGATGAACAGCTGATGGGTGCATTGAAAGGCATTGATAGCGATTCATCAGTCAATATAACACATGAGAACAGAGTGACTCACTGATAAAAGTCAGCTTTGTTCCACAAACCAGAGCCACGTCATGAGAAACTCTCTAAACCCACACTTTTGATTTTCATTGAAACCTCAGTTGAAAGATTACAGCCTATGAGAACAAGCTACACAAACACAGGCTGAAACAACGCCTGCTTCTCACAGCTCGTGGCCAGCAAATATTGGTGGATATACAAGGTTTGAACACAACAGGAATGGCACAACTGTCATGGGGGAGTGTGCTCTGAGGCGTTCATTTTGAAGGGCTTCACTGGAATGTCACTGAGGCTTTCTCTCTCTCTATCTCTCTCTCTCTCTCTCTCTCTGTGTGTGTACAAAGCACACACACACACACACACACACATACACACAAACACACACACACCCATGATGAGAAATATGTGACATGAGCCTGAGATGGAAATTTATAATAGGATATGATAGCTGGCCCTGGGGAGAGAGAGGCATGAAGGCAGCAGAGCCACAGCCTCTCTCTCCTTTGTTCTGCTGTCCTTTCCTGTCTCTCAGTGTCTCTCGCAACTGTCTTCTGTCCTCTTGTTGGCAGCATCTGAACCTGCTCTAATCTTACTTTTAATAGTACATCAATGCATCAGCATTTGATTTGTCAAATGTGAAAATGTAAAAATTATTGTGGACACCCATAAAAAAATGTAAAAAATGGACCCAACATTATTCTGTGATAGCGGTGATGCTAACATGGTCATGGCACCCCTGCTCAGATTGAATGACTTCCCAATGCAAATTCAAATGTGCTGCATTTCACAGGTGTGTGTGCAACATAGAGTTAAGACCTGTCAGTCAGTCTACTGCACTGGAAGAACACTGAATGACATCATAATGGTCCTCTCTTCTAACTCTACATAAAACAGGAAGGTACAGGCATATTCACAAAATATTCAAACTGTCCCTTTACATTTTGTTACCTTCCCTTACTGCATAACTGATTACCTTCTATGAGGCCATTCATGTCTGACACAGATATTTTGAGCAGGTCAGTGTTGGGACTTAATGAACGCTGCTTCATTAAAACGCTGTCTCAGATAGTGGTGCACTGAGGCACTGTGGGGGTGGGTAGGCTTGAGGCGTGGCCCGTTCTCCACTTCTCAACAGGCAGCTGTTCTCTGGAGAGGAAGTATATAAATTAGCCAGAGTCGAGGGTTGTTGGGGCGCTGTCACTGACACAAACTGTCGCCTGATGTGAAAATCAGTGTGTAATGCAACTAATTGGTTTTAGCTGACAGTGTAGCCAGCGCACATTCTGTCACACATCTGTCTTCTTGGTTTAGGAGATTCCAACTGTGAGCAAATTAACAGTTGCAAGATTAAAACCACAACCACTAAAAATAAATTATATTTTATTAAAAACTCCGGAACAATGAGTCCATCCATCCATCCATCCATCCATCCATCCATTTTCTGCCACTTATCTTGGGCTAATCTTATTTTTCTATTACAGTTGGAGTGTACATGGTTATACAGTTTTACCAGGGGTGAGGAAAACATTTTTGCAACCATACTACCACACAAAAACATAGATATTAGATGTGACGGCCCCCTGCTGTTCTATGGCCTGCTTTGTGTGTTTGTGTGTCCCTCCCTTTCAGCAGGTATCTCAGTGGGCGGGGCTTGAAACCAGGAGCACCTGGCCAGTCTCCTGGAAGTGTTAAGAGCAGGCTGTCTCATTCGTTCTCTCTCTCTCTCACCAGAAGGACCTGGTTTTCCTCCGGCGCCATTGTCTTGTTGGCTGCGGCCTGGTTTCTACACGTTACAACACTCTGCACTCATCACTCACATGCACCCATCAGCAGACACACTGATAACCACACGTTCACACCTCATGGCATTAGTATGATTTGTGCACTTTACTTAAATAAATATAGTTAATTATTACTTTACCAGCGTCTCACTATCTCTTGTCATGGCTTTTTGAGCTGGTCATGACATGGATTATTATGCAAATATCCATATTACTTTTACGTCCAATGCCTAAATTCTTGCTTCTTCTACTATACGTACCTCTGCAAATGGTAAATATAGCAGTGTTGATATTAGCCATGTTTAGGTTTTCTATGTGCCATAAAATCTGTTCTTCTCCATTAAAGTCTCATTGACTGCAACCAATCCAACCATCCTTCACACACCTGATTTCAAACTCACTGCATAAAAGGCATAGCTTGGTTCTGAGGTGCAAAACCGTCAACATACCTTTTCTGATTATATGCAATGACGAAGGCATTTTTAGAATCCCTGCTTTTTGAAATATTAAGACCCTACAATATGGTGATGATTAAGACAAATCACCTGGTTGTCTGCTCTGTAAATGACAAAGTTAGAACAAAAGCATACCTTCAAATGTCCTCCAAAAGTGTCGAAGTTGAAGAATTTGCAGGCCTCATTGCCGTAGCAGCCAGGCTCCATCTCACCACGGAGAAGGATGTTACGACTCAGCAGGCCCACCTCCGCCCTCATATCCACCCCATCCACTTCTTCACCCATGTGGATGAACTGAGGCTTACCTGCATGCACACACACACACACACACAATCATACCTCAGCTCAAGGGCTCAACATTTAATCATGACAACAAACACAGTATAGTGACATCTGTTGAAAGCTGCTGCATGGATCTACACTCATCTGCTGACAGCGCTGTCTGAAGCCTTTACTGTTTCCCTTAAACAGTCCATTCCACAGAGCTGAGCAGCGTAAACAGATGCCCATTCTCACCAGAGACTGAGAAAAGTACAGTTTGTTGATTGTTTGCTTTGCTTTGATTTGTGTGTGTGTGTGTGTGTGTGTGTGGTACAGATGACTAAGCAGATGTTTCAGGTAATTGCAATGGTGGACGTTATTGTAAAGCTGGATTTGTAGCACCGTTTTTTCTCTCTTCAAAGGAGGGCGGTCAGCACTTTATCTCACACAGAGGGAATATACATTGATGAATTACACATAGACAGTCAAACCTGAATTTATATAGAGCAGCATGTGCGTGTGTGTGTGTGTGTGTGTGTGTGTGTGTGTGGGTGGGTGGGTGGGTGGAAAGAATAGCAAAGAGTTCATCCCGAAGTCAACCAAAGTTAGAAACCAAACCACTTCTCTCCCACTTTCAGATTCACAGTGCGATCACACAAAGCTGCTGTTCGTACCAATAGCAGCCCTGTGCTATCAGCATGCAGTGTGTGGTGGTGGGAGCTTGTTTCAGGTACAGGTAAAGTCAATCCAGAAGTCCAGTGTGAGCGAATGCTTTTCAGACAACAAAAAAATGTGTCGGTTAACCCTAACCCTGTGATGGAAACTAGCTCCTAAATGTTGTGCTGAGAATAGACGTCTCAGTCTGTTTCTGGAGATGTCACACTTGAAAAGAGTGAACTAAATATTCAGACATTGTAAACATTACGGAATTTGGACATATTTTTACTCATCAGGCGTAATAAGGGGGGTATTGCTCCCCACAATATTTGGAATTTACTAGATATGTCATCAGGATCTCCGAACGCAAAATCAACATTAAACGGACCTCGGAGCACTCTGGATGCTCGCTGAGTGGAAATCGCTTTTCGAAATGATCAGACACTCTTAGTGAATGTAACACTGATCACACTGTCTGTATTGCTCGCAGTTCTGATGTCATCATGATGTCTCACATGCACAGTTTGGTCCAGAAGAAATTCAGAGAGGTGTTCCCTCACCTTGGTAGTGATCAATAATCATAAAAATCATGACAGCAACTCTGTTTAACTGTATATAAGCAAATTGGCTCTATTTAAGTGCGGGAGGAGGAGGAGGAGCTCTGAGGTGCGTCTCTGTGTGCGTCATGTGGTGTGAGGACCTCAGTCCTCTAATTGGACCGGACAGGTCAGAAGGCTATTCAATTAAAAAAAACAACTTTTATATTGAATGTGCTCTGTGCAATGTCGGCTTGCATTTTTATTGTATTTTAGAAAAGGACTTCTCATATTGGTCAAGCTACTCCCTGACATCAGGACAGAAAAAACTGTTGCCATGTTGAACTTTGGAAGAATGTATGACCTAGTTTTTTTTAAGCATACCAAAACATTTAGAAACCTTCCAGTGCTCAAACCCACCCACACTCACACTTGGCCTGAGCCATTTTGAAAGATATGCTAATATGCATTTTGCATAATGTAGCTCCTTGGAAAGCCAATTACACCTCAGCAAGTGATGGTGAGGCTGAGGAGAACAAAGAGGATCCCCTGAAAGGCAGGGAGGAGAAAGAAAAGGGAAAATAACACAGGAAGTGGAAGAACGGCTTTGGAACGATAACGGCTTTGTTCCTCGTGTCCTCCACTCCTACACATTCACATCCTGAACAACGCAAATGTGTTGATTAGAAAAAAAACAAAGCGATGCAGAAGAAAAAAAAAAATAAATCAAAGAAATGTGTTAACACACTCACATGCTTAATCTGTTCTTCTGCTCCTACTCCCTCCATCAGAGAACTCAACGTACAAACAAACACCTTCATTCCAGCTCAAAAGCCCAGAATACAAAGAAGAGTTTCTGGATTCCACTTTACTACAATTTAGTCCTTGTGCCTACTGTACTGTTTTCGCCACAACTATGTGCTTTTTGGGAATGACTAACTAGCCATTGTCATTTATTATATCTCACGTGGAAACGTTCATTGTATTTTTAGAGCTTTTGATCATGAATAGGTCTTTATTGGGGTTCAGCAGATGCCCTTTAATACACTCAAGTTACTGAGACACACATCACGTGACAGCGAGGCTTTCTACATGGAGCATTGTTTAAATGATCAATAAAGATGACGTGAGAAACGAGTGCATCGGAAACACACGGCCCTTCACCTGTCGTGTTAATTCTTTTCATGTCTGTGACATATTCTACACATGTTGACATTGAAACTGTAGTGAAACGTTATCGGCTCTACTCATCAGTCCGTCTTTACAGGCCGACTTTAGTTACAAACTATTCTAACTCTAACTTTACTCTAACTTGTACATTGATCAGTTTGTAGAAAACCTGTATAGTTCTTGTGTCGTGAGGCTCTTAGTGGTAGTGACATTTAAGTCATGTGACCGTGATGTCGTCTGTTTATAGCCTAACATTAGCTTCTTACTGCTGGATATTTAATTTACACTTCAAAAATCACAAAGTGCTGTTCGTCTGTGAAGATTATCCTGATGAACTATACCTGTAGGTATCATAAACTGACGTTTGACACTGAGATTATTCTGCAATAATTCAAAATCCAATTCAAAAATCCCTTATTTGACAAGGGAACCTTCAGGGTTAACCAACAAAAATAAATAATTGCTGTAGCACGGTGCAAACAGAACAACAATTACCATAATCCCATTTCAAAATCACATCATCATTCATCATTTTTGATATATAAATAATGTCAATACACCAATGTCTACTGGCAACTTAAACTATCCACCAAAATCAGCTTCCTTAATATATCCATGAGTAAATTCAGAACTGATTCATTTTACACCACGATATGGCCAAAGGTTTCTGGTGACTGTGTTTCCTGTTTTGGTCTGGGCTGCCAATGAAGATGAATCTTAATGCTACAGCACAATATTCACGACAAACGTGCGATCACCTTTGTGGCAACAGTTTTCGTGTCAACAAATGGCAACTAATTAATGCCCGTGG
Source organism: Diplodus sargus (assembly GCA_903131615.1). Taxonomy (NCBI): domain Eukaryota; kingdom Metazoa; phylum Chordata; class Actinopteri; order Spariformes; family Sparidae; genus Diplodus; species Diplodus sargus. The sequence goes on along the minus strand of CAEMYA010000684.1, from coordinate 1,362,645 downwards.
TGTCAGAATCACATGTTACATCATCACATTTGAGATGAATTTGTGTCCACATAATTTTGACCATGTAAATATCTACTACCCCAAGCTTTAATAAATGTTAGCAGGGTCTGGGAGTTTTAAAGGGGACAAAATGAAGATACAGTTTGTTGATTAGCTTGGTATTCATTTGTTGGCAATCAGTGATGGTGATGAGTTCAAGTACTTAAGTGCACATCTGCTACTTTACAGACTCACTCCACTGCATTTTGGAGACGAATATGGTACTTTTGTCTCCACGACATTTACTTGGTAACTTTACTTAGTGTAGCTCACAGTCAAATCATGCATTTACTTTTGCATTTGTTACTTAAGTAAATTTAATATCAGATAATTTTTACTGAGGTAATATTTCTATTGGATACTTTTAACCATGCAACATTTTAACACAATATCTTTACTTTTACTCAGTATGGATTATGGGTAGTTTTTGCAACACTGTCGAGAATGATCAGTTTCCAGTCAATACTTCTCATGTTGATTTGGGCCTGGAGAATGCTATGTGCTTCTCCAATGCACCAGGCCACTGATTCACCTTGCAACATTTAGTTTCCACACTCATTATCTTTTATGCCATTTAGAACTGTCAAAAATTCAACATGTAAAACCCAGGCACAAGCTATTGGACTGATAAATAGCCCAGGGCTATCGCTCTCTGTCTCTCTGTGTCTCTCCCAGCTCTTGGCTGCCAGCAACAAAAACAACACACCCTCCCTGTTTGTGTGCAACCTCAGGGCCTGGGGAATAGATCTGATTATCACTGCATGTTCAAAAACAGTCCTGCAAAGTGGCATGCAGACAGGAATTAATGAAATGGATTACAGTCAGAAGGAGTGACAGGAGCTCTGACGAGCAGCCTCGGGCCAACCAAAAAAAAAAAGGATTTCCACTCAGAATGGCCAAATAACCTGTGATGTCAGAGAGCTGAAGCAAAACAGAGAGGAGTGTGTGTGTGTGTGTGTGTTGGCAGGCAGGGGTGGAGGAGGTATAATGGACTGATCTTCTGATGTGGATGGGCAGGAGAGAAACGCCAGCAGCTCAGGCTTAGATTTTTGAAATAATCTTGCACTCCGAGGATAAATCAAAAGGCACGCAAACTTGACTTTTTGTGGTGTGTGAATTGGTGTCGGGAGGCGACAGCTATGAGAACATGTCATGTCATGTTACTGCTGAATTTTAGCTGCTGCGGGCACCAAGAGCTTTTCCAAGATACAAAGACAAAGGCCTTTTGAACCATACAGGGGACCAGTGCGGGCTGACAGGCCTGACCTGAAGAGCCCTGCCCAATGTGTGTGTGTGTGATGCAAAATGAAAGAATAAAAATAAGTATGTAGGTGTGTGTGTTCTTAAATAGCATGCGTGTCAGTGCTGTGTGTGTATGTGTCAGCGTGAATGGGCTCAGTCAGTACTACAGGATGCAGGCTGAGACTTTCCCTTGGCCCTGAGTCAGTCCAAACACCTTCCACTGACGCCCTCACACTGCTCTAGGCTGTCTCTACCTGGCTACTATCAGACTGAGTGTTTATGTGCAGACACACCTCTATAGCCTCAGCGTCAGCTTTCATGGAAGGGTTCCTAGGAATAAAGCTGGTTTTTCCATGCGTGACTTTAATCTGTTTAGGCAGATAGAGTTGCCATAGTTTAACAGGGGTTTCACTCCAAATCCCCACAGGCTACATCTAAAGGATGAACACATTAACTCACTCTGTATTCAATAAATAAAAAATGATCTCATCCTGAAAAAACATAAGCAATTTGCCAGCAAAGACTGTCATTAAGGCATTAAAATTATAACCCTCAAGATTTAAGTCCTTGTTGAGTGAGCAACATCTGTGGTATCTTTTGGTAACAGCAAGTACATTTTAATAACAGATCTGCTCAAAATGATACATGCATTGACACACTTTAAATCAGGAATGCAACACAATGCTTTTAATAGAGTTGAAAAGCAGTCACTGATTGAAGACATAATTTATTGATATTTCACACTGAAATGCACCTTGAAAAAGTGCTTAAAGAAAAACAGCAGCTGATGCTTTTCATAGCTTTGGCCATTGGTTGTATCAGGTGTGATAACATTGGAGAAACTGCAGATAATATCGTGCAGACCAGTTTACTCCAGCACACCAGAGACAAAATTCCTGCCAGCCTGGACCCTCACCAGTACACTGTCAGAACCAACAGATCCACAGAGAATGTCATACCTACTGCCCTTCACTATGTCCTCACACACCTGGAGAATAAGAACAGCTGCATCAGGATACTGTTTGCTGACTTCAGATCAGCGTTCAGCACAATCTCACCGTGAAGTTATAAGAAAAACACTTTGGACTTGAGTTCTTGAGTTCAACACTCTGCAACTGGATATTGGACTTCCTCACAAGCAGACCACAGAAATTCTGTGCCAAATTCTCATTGGCAGTCAGACCTTGTGTTCAACACTGGAGCCCCCCAGGGCCGCGTGCTCAGCCCCCTCCTGTTCACACTGTACACCCATGACTCACTCCCAGATCAGGAGGTCTTTACTGTGAAGTATGAGGATGACACCACCATCATCAGCTGCCTTATAAACAACAGTGAGAGTTCATGGAGCTGCTGTGGATTTTAGAAAGGAGGAGGCAAAGACACACACTCCTGTCTTGGTCTTCATACATCAGCACCTTGGTAAATAGAATAGGCTGCACTATGGAAACTTAGGAAGGCTAACTTCCAGAGAAAGAATCTGTTCAGCCATCACAAGGATTTCAACTAATGGCACATATGGAGGTATTCTCTCATGAGCCGCTGCTACTTTGCAGAGGTGTTCCTACCTGCCCTGCACGATCGGTCACCACACACATCACATTCACAGGAGTGAAGGCAACATTGTGCTCAGGGACAATGCACACTATATAAATGAGGAGTCTGTTCTTTGCTTTTTGAGTGATAGTACATGGTAGTCAGGTAGATGGTTAGAGCTTCGGAATATTAAATCAGTCATCTTTATCTTTATTATTGCTACTATTATCAACTATTGCATGAGAGCTGTGTGTGCCATGTTCATTTCATCACATCTCCCAAATTCACCATAAATACTGCCTTGTCTGCTCTTTGCACTGGATATTTTTGAGGGGTGAGGCCAGAGGGTCTAGAAGGGTCAGTGGAGTGAAAGCAATGAAGAAGGGTACAGTGACAAAAGTCAGGTCAGGGAAAGGTCAACAAAATCGGTTGCGCTACCCAAAGGGCACCATGTCCATGTAACAATAAACCGAAACAAATTGAAAAGTGCTCCCCCATCATAATGTGTCTGTGTTTTCTGTGCTTGACTTGCTTTGTAGTCTAGTCAGGCACAAACTGTGATTAAACTTTTGTTGTACCACCATCTAAAGTGTGAACAAGGTGCCTGACTGTGCTGAAGGTTACCAACATGAATTTTGCCATTTAAAGAAAATGATTCAAGCAACAGTGTTCCCTTCCTGTGTGACTGATGTATTTGCCCCGCTTGTTTTACGTGTTTGGTCTTTTCTCATTAGTTTAGCTTGTTTCTTGTTCCGATGCTTTTAACCTTGTGGAGCACTTTGCAACAAGAGGTTTATGTTTTGAGTTCTATAACAGTAAAGCTGACGTTACGTAGCTTCCACTTTCCTTCAAATGAAATGACAGATTTTTGTTTGAAAATGTTCTTGCCAGGGACTTTCTCATTAATTCTGTTGCAGCCTCACCAAAAATGTGCTTCCTGCTCACAGTTGATGTTCTGGAGCTCAGCAGTAAACTGTGGTGACACTGTAACTTTGGATGCAGTGTATATAGCCAACTGACTGACTGACACTGCCATATTTAGACAAGTGTAGAAACATATTTTGCTTGTGGTTATCATATGAAGAAACAATATTGTATTTCTATTCAGTCATTTAATGTGTTTACAATTATTTACCTTTTTTCATTGCCACTGCCTTTTTTAATCTACTCATTCTAAAAGAGAGGAGGTGAACTGCTATCTCAGGAAGTGTGAGGGTTCTTCCAGAAAATCTAGTGGTGGTCTCCACAGCCTCCCTTGTTTTCAGTGTAACCACAGTGTCACCCATGCTGTCCAGAGGAGGGGAGAACATCAGTAAACAGCTCTTTGCTGTTCAGAGTTTGTGGAGGTTATGGTTTTTCAGCATGCTGTCCCGATCTGCATGCCACGACAGCATCCGCTCAGTGTCTCAGAGCACCTTGGATGGCTCATCTCCACTGAGTTTCATGAAACCATGTGCACACAAAAGACACAAATTACAGATAAAATATTCACACTGTAGCTCCATATCAAGGAGTTCATTTCTGCTGTGTGTCCTGATAATGTTACGTTGAGCATGGACAGAAACCGGAGCCACGCCCTGGGACACACTGCCCGAGTGTGAAGGCTGCCTTGCTTAAACTGACACGTGTGGTGCTCACACCGCAGCGCTGCCACTGCCCGCCTTATCTTTCTGAATTGAGTTTGCTTTTGAGAATGACCATCAATAATAATGATGACTAGATATGACTGATTTTATTGGGTCAGTGGTGCTGCACTACAACACTCAAGTACACTATCATGGGGCATTCTGGCATCCGTCATTATGGCACTTGTCTTAAAAGCAATTAGGTCTGTAATTACACAGTATATACATTGAACTGCATCATTTTGTTTACAGAATCCACAAAATAGTTCAGATTAGATATTTCGTCTGATCAATAAACTGTGATATGAATACTGTTTATTTAGTTTTTCTGTAATTCTGTCATTCACATTAAATAATGCATTAACCATGTAACTTTCCTCAAACCCCAAATAAACTCTAGCGGTTGTTGGTTGGCCGTATTTTTTATTGGAGGATATGGAGAAAGTAAGCTAGTGAAAATAGTCAGCTTTCAAACATGTTAAAGAATACTGCTGAGCAGACTTCATGCCAACAGTTAGACGTTTGGTTGGTCTGACACTTAAAGTGAACTGCACTGACAATACAGAAGCGTTTCCCCAGCAGCATCAAAACCTTGAAACCCTTCCAGCCCTGCATGCAGACGTACTGCTGGTCATTGGTTCTCTCACCTTGGACCTTGACCTGGTTGGATGTGCAAGTAGGACAGGGCAACACGGTGAACTCCTCAGCCTGGTGCATGGAGTAGTCAGTGCTGGCCACCACCACCCGATCCCCGGACCGCCAGCCCTCAGGTTGGTCGGCCAGCTCTAGGATGCTGCTGTTGGACATAATGTCGATGGAGATGGAGGCCTGCGGACGAACTGCAGTGGGGAGAAGTGTTAGAGCAAACATAGAGAAGCAAAGCTGACACACACACAGCTGCATTCAGACATTACACAGTCACTCACTGCAACACAGCAGGAAGGTGGAACCCAATCAGCAGCATGTCGGTGTATCAGGTCTAACAATATAACTTTTCTTTTGTTTTCTAAGCTGACTCGACAAGAGTCACCGAGCTGATCTGGCTTGCAAGTGTTGCTATATATTTATATAATATAACATAATTATATTATATATTTCCAACATACTCGTACCAATTTTTCAAGGTGTTCTCAAAATAATGATAACACCCAGAACACCATGTCTGTTTCCTGTGATACCCATATCCCAGGCTAGCTCCACTCCTGACCACTTGGAGTTGAATCGCTGCTTCTCAGCATCGCATTTGTACATTTTGGCAATTTACACAGAATGACCGACAATAATGTGAGGTTACTTCACAGCCGCTGGTTTATAGTCTTATGGACGGAATATGCCAATTCATCAGTTACTTCCCAGCTGTGGGACTTCTGTCCATGAAATTTAAGAACAGAATTGGCGATGAGGAACAACCCAGGTGAAGCAGAACACCCACAGAGAATGTGGTCGACTTGCCACTGAGTATACAGAAACAACCCACTCTGGTTAGACAAGCACCAGGTGGCTCATGGCACCCTGTATTTTCCCAGCACCGCCAGCAGGATTCTGTGAGGGGAACGGTCAGACTCCTTCTCCAACTCCACCAAAAGTGTAGCCTGGACGGGGAAACCATGAATCCCCCAGTGTCCCTGTAAGTGCAAAGAGCTGATCCAGTGTCTCAGCCTCAGACGGATCCAAATCTTTCCTCCGGATTCTGATTGACATGGCTGGAGTATCCTGTCTAGTCTGATACACCTTTAACTTGTATCACCAGTATAGTGCAGAAGAAATCATCATTAAAACATAAACACAGACACCATCATTGATATTATTGCTCACTCTCTATGTTACTGTGTGTAACCAAGACAAGAAGAGAAAATCTGGATTCATGAGAGGATACGAGGTTCTGTGGTTGTTACACAGGCTGACTGGATAACAGATTAATATTCTTCAATGTTTGTTTTGTTGCAGATGCTAAGTTTTGTGTCTTGTGTTGTGACACTTGCTTGATGTTTGGCTGAGTTAGTCAAGTTATCGACTCGCTAGTTTTTTGATCATGAACCAAGTCATCCCATTTCAACAGAGGTTTAGCTTGTAGCATGTTACATACAAGTGTTATTGTCTCTGGTTCAGGTGACGGCAGCTGAGCGGGCTGTGACTATCCTGTGCTGTGAGCAGTGTTTGTGCAAGTGTAATTTTGATTCATGGTTGAGCTTTTCAGCCATTGATACCACCACAGTAATCCAGATGCATGTGTCTTACATGATCAGACCATATCAGGCTTTGCATTCCCCAAAGTGTTTACATTGTTTATTTGATGTTTTTATTTATTTATTAGAAAGACAATGCATGTTTGATTGAGTGCATCCATTCTGATATGCATGGTGCTACAGTAGATGAAAACAAAGTAATGATATTCTGTCCAATTCATTGCTAAAAAGAAGACTAATGGCATGTAATTGCAGTTCAATTTTCCTTCATTCGTACAGAGAGGGGATTGTAATGAAGATAAGGCGTGCAGTGTGTCGGCTTCACTGGGTGTGTGTTACTGTAAAGGAAAACACTACTTCAGTTATATCAGCTTCACTCTCGCCATCAGAACATGTAGAAGACAAGCAGAGCAATAAGAGCTCTTGTGGTCCCCATGTGGCCCCACATTTCTGAGAACATGAGCGATGGCGTAACCTCCGAGCCTACGCCTGTAGTCTTGACAATTCATCGTGATTGAATGCATTTGTTTGTGCAATTTTATGAAAATACGATTCAACGTTATTGAAGTTGGTCTGAATCGCATGTCTCAAAGAGAGTGAAGGCAACCGAAGGTTTTCCTGGAATTAGTGGGTGGGTACAGTACTGTGTTGTACAGTCGTATTGTGTTTCTGTGTGGGGGGGTAATTGTATAGTGATGCCAGTGGGACGTACCAGTGTCAATTTTGACAATAGATCACGCCAACACGGCCCAGCACTTTCTGCATATCACACAAACACAGACACAGACAGGCCCAGGCAGAGTCAGTGATATGTCAGTGTGGTCGGAGCGGTGCTCGTCAGCTCTGTACTGGCTGTGTGGCAGTGTTTTGCTGCACCATGATGTGGGTTCCACGCATTCCAGCCATCACAGCCTGCCCACACACAACACACTGTGGAGCACAGCTACAGTGTGTCTTATTTTTACAGCCTGTCAGATATTTGTAGACATCAATCAGCTTCACCGCTCCATCCATGCTTTACTTAGAGGGCCATTAATCCTTGTTGAGTGTAACAAGAGTATCAAATATTACATTCTCCTGTTCTTCAGAAGAAAGCCATACACATGCCATACTCTCTCTCACACACACGCACGCACACACACACACACACACACACACACGCACACACACACACACACACACACACACACACACACACACACACACACAGAAGGTAAGTGATGAACAAACCCAGTTTTCCACACAGGAAGCGGACCCTGTAGTTGCGACAGAGGCCATGAGCCTGGTCCTTGTTGAGGCAGACAAAGCCATAGTCCTTGTCATTCTTGTGGATCACGTCTCCTGTCTGGTTGGATGGTATGCCGTCATGGGTCTCAGCCTGAACGAGGGGGGACAGATTTCAACTGAGGGATCAATCGACACTATTTGCAAAGCAATTCTTAAACACCGAAACGTTGTCATTTTGCAGACGGCAGTTCAAAACATTTGGAAATATGCTCATCTAAGTAACTTAAGAGAAACACACAGAGATGCCTGGGTCCTGGCATCAGGACATGTTTTGTTTGCAGGCAACTAAAAGTATGTGTTTTTTTGCACCAGACATCTGGTATTTGTCTAGTGTCTGGCTTTGCTGGCAAACAGCAGGAATTTTATAAAGGCCACCAGTACTGTGGATAAGAGCTCAGTGCTTCATCTGTCTGGACACGAGATTGAACTTCACATCAGAGTCCGCCACAGATACTTTTGCAACATCATAACACAAGTCTCAGTCATTTCAGCTGGCGCAGCACGCACCTCTGTTCTGAGTCAGCGTTTCTTAATTCCTGTGTCTTCAACATCACTAAAGTTTCTCTTGTGTAATCCAGCAACATTTCCCTGCAGGACAGAGCTGGTGGCATAATACAGTAAAGGCCATTCTCCTTGTTTTAGTATGTGGTTTCATTTGTCTAATTATCCTCATGTCTCAAAATTAACATGCTAAACATGATGATGATACCGTTACAGTACAACAGCAGGAAATACTGATGCTGCCCCAGACACTGAAGCTCTGGATAATGATAATAATAATAATAATAATAGTCATTTCTTAAGTGATTATAATAATCTATTATTGTATTAGTGTAACAACTCATTTTTATTTGTATCAAACAGAGAAAAAGGACAGTCCAGTGAGACAATAAGAGAACAGACAGGACAATTTGTGAGGGAGAAGCAATGAAGCACATTGATCAAGTTATATTGTTGCACAGCCGGCATAACAAAGAACAGCTGCAGCCCATAGTAGTGATTTTTTATGATAATGGTAAGGGTGTTGGACTCTGTGTGGGCAGACCTGGCACCACTGCTTATCTTCATGGAAGGCTAGCAGCTGCTGCTCGATGGTGCCAGGCTGGATCTACACTCTGTGGCTGGGGCTGTGTCGAGTCCCAGCTGCACAGTGATGGCAGGTCGGCTTGGCGCTGATGGTCAGACAGAACTGCACACAGAGGCAGTGGAGGTTCCTCTCTGTGCCATTAATCCAACATGATTGTTTGTTGCGTGTCGATGTGAGTGTAAAGGTTTATTTCTTCAGCTTTAAAAGATGCTATGAGATGTTCTGTATGGTTGTCATGTGCATAGTTTATAAATCAGATCTGTGTTGCATTCAGATTTCCCTCATGTGCACAAGGCATTCACAGAAACCAATCTAACTGGTAACAGCCTCACTGTGTACAGGTCGCCGTCTTTACACTGTAACAACTGTATTAAGTTACAGCTAATGCTGCTAATGTAACATCCCTTTGCTGCTTTGCACTGGCTATTAAAGCAGCACCCCTCAGGCTAGAGCTGAACAGTCAGGCTGACCATTGTTCTGTTCAGAAACACACTACAACACACCAGCATGCTAACCTCCCTTTGCACTGAGTTCCCAGCAGAGTCAAGTAAAGGAATATATTTACGACGCAATTTTTGTTTTTTGTGCAGCCAGCTTCTAATACAATAAACTACACACCTTCTCCAGGAAATATACAATTTTGTCTCTTTTATCAACATCAGCCTGGGAGACATGGCTGTGTTTTGTCGCTCTCTGTTCTTAATGTAAGCTCTTCAAATGTTCTCTGAACTGTATGACCAGTAGAGAGACAGGCTGGTGTCTTTTTATCATAGTTTAGAACAAAGAAACAGGAAGAAACAGAAGTCCAGCTCTGACAAAAGTATAAAAATGTGCCATTCCAAATAACTCAAACAACAAAGCTGTCTTGTTGTTGTACTGTACAGATATGGAGCATATTCCAGCTCTTCATCTAGGACTAGAATTAGGATGGCCCTTAACTTGAAGATCTAAAATGTTTCTGTATTTAACAGTTGGGTCTGGGTTTCATCCATGGTGCTGGTTGTAATGTTTGACCACTGGGTCGTCTTTGTTTCCTGTTCGGATGGCCTGTTTGCTTCTCAGCTTCTATCCTGCAGAATAGGCCTGTTTAATAATGTTGTAGCATCCATATAGAAACCATACTTGCCACATCATTTTCAACTTCAAAATGTGATTGTTGAACCCATATCCTCTAAAGACATTGAAGCTCTTCATTTGGGATGTTCTTTATAAGATCAGGAGGGTGAAAGCTATGCACTGTGTTTCTGTCAGTGTGATGGTGTCCATCTCTGTGTGAGGTCCAAAGAATTAGTTTGTTCAAAGTCATATTGCAAACTTGGTTAGTGGTATCAAAATATCCGTGAAATGACAGTAGTTCTTGTGCAGTGCCTTAAATAAATAAATATGAGGTCCAAGTATTGGCCATCAAGCTTGATCTTGTCTTTGGACTGGCTGTGGGGAGAGAAAACAGTTGTTCCTCCCATAAATAGATTAGTGAGGCTTGGAATGTACCGAGCTCCCCTAGCTGTGCCCTTCTGTCCGTCTTGAAAAAGGAAAACTATATTCCATCCATTCGGGGCCAGTCGATGAGTCTCAACATAGCGTCTTTATGTGGTTTACATCCTTCAGAGTGTCTGTTTATATATTACATGCCCTGATGAAGGCTGTGAATTCAAATGCATCGGCACTAAGCCCATTTTATTAAAGGCTTTTCATTTGGCATTTTTTGATCACAGAGCAAAATACAAGTCTGCCCTCAGCTTTCTGGTTTCATTATAGCTAACACTTGGGATTTACATGTGACTTTTCAGACAATGCTTGTCATCCCCTCCCTGATGAATAGCTTCATTTCAATGCTGGACAGCCATTCCTGCTCGAAGAATTTTAAAAATCAGACTTTTTATTTCCTCAACCGGTCTTTGTTTTTGAATCATGCAGCATCTTGCACAGTAATATCAATGTTCTAAACCTAATCAGGGTAAGAATCAGAATCAGAATCCATTAATGTCCCGCAGACGGGGAAATTTGTTTGTCGCAGCAGCGTCAGAATGTTACAAGAGATGTTAAGACAACAAATGCAGGCAGGCATAAAGGAATATTCTCCCAAAATGTTGGAATGCTACTTTACATGCTGAGAAATGCGCCCACAGATAAGTGATGAATAAATTAAAGATTCAAAGCATTCGATTAGTTCAGTTACAATTGTTTCATCAGATGAAACTGAAATAGTTCTCAGATATTCCAAAAACAGACATCAGTTCAGGCAGTCAAACATGTAAGGCAGGCATGTCCAAACTATTCCACAGAGGGCCGTGTGGCTGCAGGTTTCTGTTCCAACAAGTCAAGAGCTCACAGTTTGACCAATCAACTCTCTGAAGACTGAGATCAGTTGATTAAATGAGTCAGGTCTGGTGTGCTGCTGCTTGGTGGAAAAGAAAACCTGCAGCCACATCAGCCCTTTGTGGAATAGTTTGGACATGGCTGATCTGAGGAGAGAGATGCAGGCTCTCTGGGTAATCGTTGAAAAAATGATACCTTTGCACTGGATACAAATTTGACTGATAACCCATCAGTGGATTTTCATGCTGCATTAGAGGAAAAAAATAATGACCAAGCTACCCAGCTGCATAAGCAGCTCTCATCGCTGAGGCTTGGTGACTGCGTTTGCTTTCAGTAAGACGTGTGTGACTGTGTGACCACACTTGTGTGTATTTGTGTTTGATGAAGTAAGAGACGTGCCTGGATGTCCAGTGGACTGCTGCACAACCGGTCTGGGTAAGCCACGTGCAGGTCAGACAGTTTCTCCCAGTCTCCAGATCCCCTCTCATCATCCCTGTCGAACCACTCTGTCCACTCTGCCTCTGTGGAACACACACACACACACACACACACACACACACACACACACACACACACACACACACACACACACACACACACAGTCAGACAGCCAAGCGGTAGATATTAGACTAATCTATGTCAGGGCTTTGACTCTCAGTCCATTTAGGCTGTCAGAGGGCATCTGTAGCAGAGTAATTGAGGTGCTCTCTCCTCCCATTATGCTCTCTGTCTGCAGCCACAGTGGGGATGTGCATTTGACTGTGGGCCTGAATTTCAATCTGAAGCCAGAGACATGGCAGACGACACTGTGGGACCTGTGATCAACCACTGTGTGTGTGTCTGCATGTGTGCATGTACATGTAATCACATCTACAGTTTCATTACATGAGCTGCTATCTGATGGGAGGAAGAAGCGTCTAATTTGAGTCAGCTTTTAGCTAAAAAGGAGGAGTTAATAACACAGGCGTAAGAGATGTAGGATATGGGGCAGACGTATTGATGAGGTGCTGATATGATACATTACAGTTCAGGAAGAATTTAAAGAGCCACAGTGATATGGACAAGTGTTGCGAATTAGCACTTGTGCTAAAACACTCAAACAATAAATCTGGTTTGTCCAATGTAATTGCTATGTCCATTTAAAAAAAATAAACATAGAAACATAATGGAAAAATAGGAGTTTTATTTTGCCTTTGTTTTATCACAGTAACGATAGTAATAAAGACGTGAGACTCGACACTGATTAGGAAAAGGTATGAATTACCTGTTACTGCTGAACATTACACAGCCAAACAAATACAAATAACAGAAGGATAACACAAGGTTGACATGATTATTTAAAGATGAGAGGAGGAGAATACTTTGTATGAGTCAGCATTAATTACCTATGCAATCGTCAAAGAGGACCCCCGCCCTCTGAATATCAATTCTGCTCTGATTGGTTATCAGAGCAACAGCAGAGTAGTTGTGCTAAAATCAATTCTCATGTGCCAAACTAGTCACTAATTTATGCAAATGTGTGACATGGTCATGTAGTGGGATGTCACAAAGTCACGGACTGACGAGGCGTTCCAAGCACTTCCTGAACAGTGCACGGCACACTTGTGTTTTCTCTGGGAGAGAGGAGCTTCTGTTGGTGCAGACTTTGACCCTTTTAACATCTGTTAAGATTTCACATGCACAAAAACTTCACTAAAACACTGATGGAGAGGAAAATACTGAAAAAGCACAATAGGTGTCCTTTAATATAATTATAATTAAGTTGTATAAAAAACAGGGATAAGTTGTTATCTAATGTGTTTGCTAAATGCCATCAACATGTAAACAGAATCAAGTGAAGGCCATGCAACTTCAGCTCCATTTTTATTGGCTGCCAGTGTTTCTGTTGTTCATCACATCACTCTGAAAGTTACACAAACTGCATTGTTCGCCGCTGCTGTTGCCATCAGAGTTGTGATGCAGTGATTGTTGTTGCGGACGGCCCTTCAGTCTCACTATCATTCCAGTGCATAGACTTGGACCAGTGGAGTACCTATAGAACCTGTCCTATCAGAGATACTTCTTGTGCCAGACACACACAGAGTGAAAAAGAAACCCTGCATGATTAGCACAGTGCCTAGAGTTACGTTTCATCATATCCTTTCAATAAACATCAGAGTGATTTTTATGCTGGAGAAAACTACAAAGCGTGTTGATGAAACGTGGAGCCCTCCGCAGCCCTCAGCTTTGCAGTGATCCTGTTATAAATGATGATGACTTACACATTCATACCTGAACCCAAATGTAGAGACACTGTTCAGGCGTGTTCTGCATTGTCTCAGTGTGCCGTCTAATCAGTTAGTTAGTACATTTTTCTTTGGAATAGATACACTTCGCTTGTTTATTAATTACGTCTTAATGCAATTGCAACTTTTACATTTTTATATCACTTCTTTGCTGTTGTTTTTTGTGGGGTGCAGCAGGTGGAGGTAGAGATGGTGATGACACTGAATGTAGTACTGGGTGAAAGCTGCTAACACACAGTAATCTCTAACAGAAGAGATGTTTAGTTGCAGCATGTTGGGATTTTACAGCATTACAACACATCGCTGTCCACTGTTCGTTTGCGTTACAGTAATTAGATTATGTGCTGATTAAAAAAGCCTAATTGCTTTAGTTTTGTTTCTAATAATAAGTTGTAGTTCTATATAAGTCTGCACTTAATACTTGTGTATTTCTGCCACTATGATCTTCCTGGTGGATTATGTAAATCTCTGTAAGAACAGCCTAACACATTATTAACCTTCATTTACTTGTCTCCTCTTGCCGTTTGTAGTATTTCTCCGTAAAATGTATAATAGGAGAGAGAAACACTCTGCAAACACTGTCACAACTGAAACTGCGACACAAGCCTGGTGTGTCTGTTTGTCAAACACAGCACATGTGTTCAGGGCAGAACGTCTCACATCTGTTCAACAACAACACAGCAACATGCCGTACAACTAGGGATTAAAAACTTAATCAAATTAAGTATGAGCTTTGATGTGATGCTAATTAAAATTAATCGCACATACCAATATCTTCTGTAAGCATTGAAAATATTTTGCTGCAAATGTAGTTTGTCAGATGAGTGAATTGGTGATGGTAATATTTAAAGCTTGAAAGATTGGATGTATGTAAATTCCTTGCTGCATAAACTGCACAAAGCGGTGCTCCTGTCAGCGGCTCCGTCTGGGTGCTTTGAAGCTCCACTTCAGTGTGTTTTTTATGATTTTTCCTGACAATGTTTTATAATTTTGGACACATATATTTAATAATATAATATATTTTGTGCCAATACAAACGTTTGTCACAGCTGTGACTTGGTTTTGGCAAGCTGGTGTTTGCCATCGGGTTCCTTGTTGAGGGGCACAAGGAAGCGTATTTAACAGGGAAACTACAGGTTACAGCTACACGGCTGCTAAGCACTGGAGGAGAAGCTGTAAAATGCGATGCTTCCAAATGAACCAGTCACATTACTTGTGGTCTGCATTTCTGTAATGTACAGCTACATTTCTGGGGAGGAGCGCATTAGGCTACAGCGTAAGGCAAGCAGCTACACAGCGGCTACGCCATAGGCACGCCGTCAATTCATCAATGTCATACCCCATTCTTGGTGAGCTGAGGCTGGTGAGGGACTTTCCCTTCAGCAGGCCTGTGCTCAGCACGGTTTAGTCAGGGGCGTCAGACGGCGCAATGATCTGCATACATTTCTAATGTAATTTTTTCTATGATTAATTACTCAAAATGAACATGTTACATTGAAAGCATTAAGTACAACAAACCCTGACTGGTGAGTCGTGTGTGTAGTTACCTTGCACCCACTGGCTGCTGATGCTGACGGTGAAATGGTCTCCATAAGTCGACTGAAAAACGCGAGAGCTCAGGGCCTCAGAGGAGGCTTTGGTCCCTGACAACACACACACACACACACACACATCACTTACATCATGTATGCTCTTCTACCACACAAACAAGAGCAGGATGGGAGCAACATTTTCAAACTGATTGCTACCTTGATAAACAGCGTGGTCCTCCACTATAGAAGAAGAGTCACCTTTTGTCACTATAAAAGTCCAGGGATGTCTGTGGAGGAGAAAGAGAAGACTGATGACAAAGGAAAAAAACAGGTGATACATGTGATAGAGGGAAGAAGAAGTGGGGCGGGAAACAACAGAGAATGGAGAGATGAGACCGGAAGAAGACGGAGACAGAAAGACAGAGACACGTTTAGTGAATAAGAGATTAAATCAGCAACAGAAATAGCTAGGATGTAGAACAGCAGGTGACAAGTGAGAAACATCGACACACACACACACACACACACACACACACACACACACACACACACACACAGAGAGAGATATTTTTCTAACATTGCTGATGTAACGAGCGAGTGTCTGACGTCCCTAAGTGGGGAGTCTGTAATTAAATGAGCTCTCCCAGCATGCATCACTTGCTCTCAGTGAGGAAAGAAGAAGTTCTGTGCATGTGTGACTCCATGTGCGTACCGGAGATGTCACCGTGTGTGTGTGAACGGAGCTGAGTGTGTGTAGAGCGTGCAGCAGTCCGGACAGAGCTTGGACGTGGTGCTGGGCAGACGGCAGTGCAGTGTTGGGTTTCTGCTGTCTGAGCTGACAGAGAACACTCTGGTGTGAACCAGCTGTTTCTCAATTGTGTGATGTGAAAAATGCACTGGCAGTGAGAAGGAATGGCTCCATTTTTGTCTAGAATTTGATGTCAGTGATGATCCAAAATCACTTCAAATCTGCTTTTCCTCTCTTTCAATTTACAACATGAACTTCATTCAGTTCCACCTCACTTCACTATATATTACAATTTGAATAATTTGATCAAGTCTATAAGAAACTATATTTCAAAAACTAATATGACAAAATATTTGATTGAGGACAGGATCAGATCTGCAAACTTTGGTTTTCTCTGTAAAGATAAGCCTTGAAGCTGTGAGAAACACCTCTTAATGACCTTAATTAATCAATTATACATTTTACTTAAACTTTAGTTGATGATAATTTCATAACATCCATCCAAATAATGATTATAGATTAATTACAGTAATTATACAAATTAAGATAAACATCTGTTGCAGCAAACAGCTGCTCAATAATAACGGTTTATAAAGCATTTTATTGTTTGTGAACAGGGGATCACAAATGAACTAAATCCTGGTTATTACAAAATGTTGCCAACTGTGTATCTACCCACAGTTAGTTATGATGAGATGCAGATAGCAGAGGGATAGAAGAGAAGGCCAGCTGTAGTAGTTACCATGACAGGTTTATACCCACAGTCCACATCTGGTGAGTCAGACTGAGCCCAAACAAGAAAGTCCACATGCTGCCAAGTATAAAGTGGTTTAGGTGACTTGGAACAAACCAGCAGCTGACCCTGGCGAAGCGACACACGCTGCCAGTGGTTTCACTCCACTGCACTGACAGATGGCAGCAATGTGAACGCAAAGGCAGGAAAGAAGCCTGCAAGCTAGTAGCATGGACGTAAATCAAGCAGGATTCATATTAGTCAAAAAATCATCCTAGTGAGTGTTTTCTGAGGAAGGAAATGCATTTGTTACACTTCAAGGACACACGCAAAGCATTTGGTGAGAAACACTGAAAATAACCAGAACACATTTACAAGAAAACTCCACAGGGCACCAGTAGTAAAGTGATGAACACATGGAGGCAGGACAGCTCAAATCTCTGCAGTCACAGCGGAGCAACTGATAGTGAGCCAGAACTCTTGTGAATGGCTTCTTGTTAACTGTGGTGATTCTGTCAGTGAGTCAGTAAAGTGTTACTGTATCCACCATCCAAACTGGAATGTTAGGAAGCAGACAGAGAACCCACCATCCAACTTATGTGAAGACATCACAATTCAGCTCGTACCCAAAACACACGTCACAACTTCCCCACAGATGCGGATATTCCCTGACTGAGTTTAAACAAATTGTCGTTGAGCTTTAAAAAGCAGCAGCAGAGGTGTGACGTTGTATTTCTCCACGCGCTGCCACCAGCACCAGTATGGCAGCTGCAGTAAACATATGCAAATAACATGACTGAGAATGTATTGCAGAGTCCACACTGTCTCATAAATTCCAGCTTATTAAAATGTCTCTGGGTGCGCCGCAAAATTACACAGCCTCTCTCTCGTGATGACACCAGTGCTGGCCTGTCGGCAACAATGTGACGAGCGAAGGCGACAAGAGTCATTAGGCAGGAATCCCTCTGCCACCTCACCATCGCTCCCATCCATTTACTCTTTCCTCAGCATCCACAGCCGTGCGAACCGGGAAAAGGAATGTGAACTCTCACTCTGTCCTCATACCGTTTATGAAACCCTCCCAGTGTTTCCTGCGGTCTCCTCAGCGGCATTAAGTTTCATAACACCGCCCGGCCCGGAGGTTAACCACAGGGCCTGCACTGCCAACATTTGCCAGCATCTTCTTTCAGCCCACAACAAGGCCTGTGATATTGTAATGACTTGCACTGAGCAAAACAAAACACTCACACAAGCTTGTGGTTTGATATGCAAAGTCGCATATCCGACATTTTGCATTCTCTTGTGTAGAAAACAAGAGCTTAGTTGAGTCTTGTTTGAGGAATGCGTCAGTGTGCACATTCTTATCTGCTCTGATGCCCCTTATGTCAGTAACTTTGAGACATCTCCAGGGTTCTGTTATCATGCCATGATTCAGTTTCCATTTCTCATGCATTCCTGACATAGTAACACAAACACACACACACGCTCACACACACAGACCTGAGTTTTTTCCACTAAACACTTTTCTGCAGAGTGAGATACAGCATCACTTAAGCACACACAACAGGATTAGCTGCTACAGCATTCCATAACAAGAGTGTGTGAGAGCGTGTGTGTGTGTGTGTGTGTGTGTGTGTGTGTGTGTGTGCGTGCGCACTGTAAATGACATACTGTGAGCATACCAAGGCCTATCTTTAGGCTTCATGTCTATATCTTTGCTGCGTGTTCGGGCTGAGCATACTTCTTGCAGCCGGTTTTCCTCTCACCAAACAGCAGACAGATGAAGGGAGAGACCAGCAGGCTGAACATTTAGTAGCTTAAGAGCCAGTTATTTTTCTCAGGGGTTGATGCGAACCAGGCCAAAGCCTAGAGAGGAGTGAACAGGGGACTGACTGTTGGTTGATCAGGTGAACACATGCAGCACACAGCTCTTAATGGTTGCTGACACTGCTCTGTGTCTGCTGGCTGTAGAAATAGCCAGCCGTCTGCTAGCATGTTCACCATACACTTTATATGTCAATATTGTGTTTACAAGTCATTCCGCCGCACCAAAGTTTACAATTAATGAACAAAAGAATTGATAAATGCAGCTTTACTCTGCTATTGATTGATTGATTGATTGAACAAACATGTCTCCATGAAATAATGTGTATATACAATTAATTAGCCATAAATGAGGTTTGTAGGAAACATAATGCAGTCCACACTGTTTTCTTCTCCAGATGTATTACATGATACATGTGCATTACAGTGACTCAACCTTTGCTCTATGTGTTGTTGAGTTGTGGACGTGTTTGACTGGATTTGATTGGATTGTTTCCAATCAGAGAAATACATTATTCTACTCAGGCTAAAATAATGGAATAACTCCATCTGAGTCACATTAATAGATTTCAGCAGCAATTGCAGTTATTTAACAATGAAGACAACAACTCCCATGATCCCTCGCTGCTTCACAACATCATCGGACTACATATGTAGTTTGTTATGGTTTTGTTTGAGGGACCTCTAGAGGCAGACTATACAAACTGGATTTCACATAGAGAGGCAAGTTTTTAAATTAGCATGTTTCAAAAATGTTGATAGTGAACATATCAGTGAAACGAGAGGTGACGCATATTTAATCTGTTTTCCACATGGTCAGACATTCACAGTACTTGGTTAGGGTTAGGGAAGGATCACAGTCTTTGTTTAATAATGAGCCAAATCACAGAAAACGTGATTATTATTATCCAATCAAGAGCACAACCTTTCCCTAATCATAACTGAAGTAGCTGTGGATACAAACCCCAGTGACTGGAGTCCAACACTTCCTCCATCTGCATCCACCCACTGACCCATCAGCCTGTACAACTCCAGAACAGCAGATTAATGTGACGCCTCATTCCCTCCAAAAACATTTGTGAGTGTGAACGTGATCCAGGTAGTGATTTAAAGTCAACACAGCAAGAAAAATATTTCAGCCACATGTACATGTAAATTGTAGGAGACAGGGTTGTACCTTCAGTGTGCAGGTTAAACACCTGGGTGTGACACGAAATCAAATCAATATTTAGTTCGAATGCAAAAGAATGTTATTTTGTCTTAATTCAGAAGTGACATTGGTCTTGATTCATAGTTTTCCTTTCTTTGATTCGACCAGTAAAATAGAGGAGATGTATTTCATGACATAGTGAATACAGTCGTGCTGCCGAGGTGGAATACTAATGTTGGACATCTGTTTGTTTGGGACAGACACAGTGACGTCATTCTGATTTGAATAGTTCTTTTAGTGATAATGAAAACAGTGATACTGCATTATATAAAAACACCTGTAAATGTAATTCATCACAGGACAACACCACCATCACAATCATTTCATCTACACATTTCCCAGAATTTTAACCTCATAAATGTGGAATGTTGAATTTATGGCAGTCGTTGTTTTGAAGTGCAATAGATTGTACAGGTGTACCTAATGAAGTGGCCACTGAGTGTGTGATAAATGTTCTCTGGAGATAGGTTATTGAAAATCATTACACACTACAGTCTCCCAAAAAGCTGCAGGGATTCATTAATTAAAAAGACAACTATACACTGTGACTCACCTGGGGTTCCAACGTTTCGTTATTAATTTACAGCAATCAATAAAAAGAATGCGCCAGTGCTGCGAGCCTAAAAAGTCTCTCCTGATGTGATGTGAGCTGAATAGCTGAGTTTAGACTGGAGGACCTGAATGGACATACTGAGCTCATAGTGCACATCAGCAGAGTGTAACCAATCATTACTGATCAATACATTCACCTATAACTGTTTTGATTATGAATATCAGTTTTGTCTTTGTTTCAGAAAATCTAACAGTCAGTTTCCAAGTTGCCAGAGGAGACTAATATGGTGTCTAGGGCTGCAGCTATTGAATATATTTTCTACCGATTATCCCATCGATTAATCGAGTAATCTAATAAAAAATAATTTTACATTATTAAACAACAATACCAAATAATGCATAACACAAATGACAGGCCTGTTTGATAGACCAAACAACTGGCTTTTATTCCTGAAAAAAACACTGGGAGTAAGGGTGTGTGTGTGTCTGTGTGTGTGTCTGTGTGTGCACGCACACGTGTGAGGGAGAGAGAGACGAGTTATCTTCTTTTTTAAGTGTGAAATGAGCCCAAACTTTTGACATTCTCTGTCTTTTATGGACGGTTTCTTGGCTCTCCGCCATCGCGCCAACTCAATACTGAACAGGGTGTGTCCTCAATAAGAGTCCGTGTGGAAACGTGATCCCTGAGCTAAGCAGGCCACAATAATTACTCCAGTTTATAAATCAGGAGAAAAGGACTTAGCAGGTAACTACAGGCCTATCGCCATCCTCCCGGTAGTCTCAAAAGTTCTAGAGAAAATTGTAGCTGAGCAATTAATGGAGCACTTACAGTCGAACCAACTGCCTTATCCACAGCAGTTTGGTTTTAGACAAACATACTCCACAGAATCGGCAAATTGTTATCTGCTGGAGACAAGGGTGTAGAATTGTGTAGGGACACTAGGGACACGTTCCTACCAATATTCAGCCGCTACTGTGTGGTCACTATCAATACAACCGCTGTCTGTAGTGTTTAGTCAATGATTATGGCACACAAAGGGTTAAATGTCGGTCTCTGCTAGAAGTCCCCCCTCTAACATCAATATCGCTCCCTGATCGGCTGCCGGTTTCTGGCTAACTTACATGTGATTGGCTGTTCCCGCTGTCACTCCTTCTGCTTGTAAAAGCTACATGCAAGCTGCTAGTTGGACCGGACGAGAGGCAGTGCATGTTATCTGCAACTGCCAGTGTTGTCAGCATGTTCGGCATTTGTTCTTCCTGGGTCAAGTCAGCTCGACAGATTTTAATATCAGTGGTGTCATTTACATTTGTGTGTGTGTCTGTTTGTGTGTGTGTACGTGTGTGTGTGCGTGTGTGTGCGCTGTATACGATTTGAAGGATGTCTAAGAATAGGAAACTGGATATAAGAGACTTCTTTAGGAGTCAAAGTTGCTTCAAGGGTGTATAGGTAGACGCTCAACAATACAGATATTGAATAAAGAGAATATTTAATGCCAAAGAGACTTTTACTTTTTTAAAGTTATTTTTAGTTCTTATTTTCATGTATTTGTGTAGAAGTGAGCAACGGCTTAAAAACACAAATGAAGAATCTTTGTGGTGGAAATACAATAAAACCTCACATTCTAGATGATCATGTGATTTTATAATTATAAAATATAATTAATTAATATTAAGTAATATTAATATTTAGTAAAAGCCTTTTTGCTCAGGCAATAACTGTACCATCAAGCTCTATGATCATTGTATCCCTAATGTATCTGTTCATATGTCATGCATCAGCATATTTTTGTAAGGTAACAGAGAGGCTGGAGGAGATAGTGAAGGAGAAACTGGAGGAGATGGAGGAGGAGAGGACAAAGAAGGTGGAGAAGGAGGGGCAGGAGGAGATGTAGGAGGAGAAGCTGAAAGAGAGGCTGGAAATTCACAGGTGAGGTTAAAATGTATGATGGATATGTTAGTCATGAGATTCAACACTGTGACAAATGTTAGTGTGATGATGATCTGAATAGCTTCACCCATGTGGTTTTAAAATCAGAGCTTTATATCAAGTCTGGTGTTCATGAGAGGCCTCATCATGTATTACTAGTGTTTCGTGTTTACAGTAGTTGCTATACAGTTGTCATTTATGTATTTCCGACGTTGTTGATGGACAGTAGGCTATATTAACTGACAGTATGATGCACAGTTACACTACAGCACTACAGCCCTGCACTAAAGAGTAAAGATGAGAACTCTTCGAAGTTTCCTCCTTGTCTTTCATTAGTTGCTTTAACCTATAACATCTGCATGACGTGAAATTATGATTGCTAATGTAAAAAAAAAAGTCAACTTTCAGAAGTGCTGCCTTGGAGCACTTTTGTGTCCCCACCAATCTCAAAATCAAACCTAAGAAGATCAAAACTTCCCTGGATAAAGGAAATGTTGTAGGGGCAGTGTTCCTGGATTTAAAAAAGGCCTTTGACACTGTTAACCACAGTCCAACTCAATAAATTAAAGCAATTCAAATTGTCGTCTGAAGTTCTTAAATGGCTTAAATCATATCTGGAGGGCAGACAGCAGGGTGGTAGGGTCAATGGGGTGAAGTCTAGCATGTTAGCAAACAGTATGGACGTACCACAAAAACTATACATGCATGATATGATTCTTTCTCTTTTATCATACTGCATCACATCATGGTCACAGGCCTCCACAACCACTATGAAACCTATAGTCTCCATGTACAAGCAAGCAATAAAAATCATGGACCAAAAACCAATGAAATGGATCCATGCCGCATCTTAAGGAAACACAACCTTCTCACTTTTGAACATTTTATTAACCTCAGTATTTTAAGATTCTTTTTTAAATGTTTAAATAATCATGTGTCAAAACTGTTTTCTGAAGTGGCCATCAGGCGTCAGAGCTCTAACAGAGCGACCACACGAGCAGCCACTTGTGGTGATTGTCTCATCCCATGATGCAACACTTCTTTCTGCCAGTCTGTTCTCTCTGTAAAGGGTCAAAACTCTGGAACTCTCCACCCACTGAGTTAAAATTAGAGACTAATAGTAAAGCTTTTAACAAAGGACTCAAACAGTGGCTAAAATCTAATCAACAGTGCACACATGAATAGTTTCTTTCTTTTCTTAACTGGTTTACTGCTTGCTCATATTGCCTTTGCTCTGCTGCCTTTTCATGTTCCTTATTTGAAATAGCTTGTATTCCTTTGACTTCTTTATCCCATTGTTTTGTTGCTTGTTTTGGTTTTTTTTGTTTGGGTTTTTTTCTCTTCTTTTTTTCCTATCTTTGTCTGGTCTTTCCTTTTTCCACTCTTGTTATTTTCACTGCCATATTTTCTAATTGCCCTATCTTTTCAAAAGCTGCCTATGGACAAGTGTTGTGAATAAGCACTTGTGCTAAAACACTTAAACAATGCATCTGGTTTGTCCAATGTAATTGCTATGTCAATTTCAAATAAACATTATATCACATAACGCGGGTGATAGGAATTAAACAAAGCATCGAGGCAGAGATTTTACTTCGACCATTTTGTAATCAAATTCTTCGAGTTGCTCGAGTAATCATTGCAGCTCTAATGGTGTACTTTCCTTTCAAGAACAGTTATCAGGAGCTCACCGAAATCCCAGGCTGCTGATGTGCTGGCTGCCCAGCCTGGAGAGGCTCTTCTTAGCAGAGTCCTCCAAGTTGTTGGAACCCTCATCGTTTACCACCATGGCTAGTATGAGCCCCGCCTCCACGCCATCCACATACTTAGCAAGGCGACGACTCTCGTCCTTACTGCGGTATGTATCAAACCTGTAGGAGAGAAGGGATCTTAAAAAGGTACAGAAGAAAGAAATGGATGTTTCTGTGTGCCTCCCATTCATCCAGAAGCACAGAGTCACTCTGCACATAAAACAAACTGTACAGATCAATTTTCCATATTTGAAGACATTTATCAGCAGGTATAGAGATCTGTGGGTCTCAAAACCTCTTTTCTACAAATTTTATTTTGCAACCTGGTTAAGAAGACTGTAATAACAAAGAGTGCAACAAGTTTACTCGTGAAAAGAGGTTCTGCAGCTGAATCAGGTGCTTCTCAAAACAATGGCAGCAAACTGAAGAGGATGAAAAAGGACTGCTGCATGCTGATATGCAGCATTTCATGGTGGAAACAAACAAATGTTTTGACACTACTGTGAATTATTCAAAGTCAAGAAAGATGGATTATCTTTACAAGTTTACTTAAGTGGCATCTTTGAATTTAACAAGCTTCACATAAGACATACAAAAGAATGGAAATGTTTAAAGGATTATAATTGAAATGAATAACATTACTTAAGAGAGAAATTAACGCTCTTAAAGTGATTTACAGTGCAGAAAAGGCACCAATAAAGAATTAATTACTGAATTAATTTCCCAAGGCCCTCCGAAACCAAAACTTTAATTACTTGAATCTATTCCTCCCCAGGTCAAACACAACTGTTGGAGGACCAAAAGAATCAAATTAACCAGGGAACTTTCCCACAGATCCACCAGGGACACTGGACACTCTGGGGACATTGTGCCAGCAGAAAACTGGCCAAATAAACATCAGAGTTAAATAAAGAACTTCTACTGCAACAATGAAATATGCAATTTCTCAATTAATACAATCAGGTTTAAAAAAAATTGGAGGTAACACGTTATATAAAGGGCATGTGCTCATTGTCACTGACACACTGAATGCAGGGCCATGGGAAGTGAAGGGTCCAGTGAGCAGGCTTCAGGGGCAGAAGTGAAATATGTCATTTATGTTTTCATTGGTATATAATCACCTGAAACTAAAGGCCCCTACACACCGCCCAGACGTCCAACTGCCTTATCCAACCACTCTCCGACCACTCTGTTGCCTCTCGTCTGACCCGTTCGGCACAAAAGTTGCATTGAAACACACCGCTTCAACGTGCTGCCAGCTCCACAGCAGCGTGTACGTTCTGCACTTGCGCGAGATGCAATAAGCTGGTGGCGCTTGTGTTGTGAGTTGTAAACAAGAGGCTTACGCATGCAACTCTCTTTACTTTCCAGCAGCATACAGCAGCATACTAAACATGCAGCAAGGCATTACCAAACGAACACAGATTAATTTGTCCTGAATGGACATAATAACAGCCAGTCTCATGCCAGTACTCCACAACATGAAAACAAGAAAGACGGAACGGAGTGCGTAAAAAACCAATGTGCACACAGTATTCCGCCCTCCCACACAGCGCGCTGATTCGCTAGCACAGCGCCAATCAGAGAATCCAGTGGCTCAGACGTCCGACAGCCCTCCTCCTCAGACTTCACATGCTCAGTCGGAGCAGACAACGTCTGATCGGCTCTGAAAGCTTCCGACGCAGCTGAACACACCGAACAGAAATGTTCCCGACCTGTCCGAGTCCAAACGCTTCAGACGTCCAACGGTTGGGCCGGTGTGTTGCTGCCTTAAGAGTTGTGTTTCTGTGACTGCAGATGAGACCTTTATATCTAGAGATCTCACCGCCATGCTACACCACCATATTTCTACAGCATCCCAGAGTGGACAAACCAAACGAGCTTCCATCACAGTGGAGGGTGAGACGAGGGGCACTCATTGGTTGCATTTTTGCAACCTCACCAGATGCGTCTGAATCCTACACAGTGGACCTTTAAAATGACATAAAGCACTGCATGAACCCTTCCAAATGTTTCCTAATGATTGAATACAGAAACAAAGAATTTGTGGCTCTATCTCTATAGATGTTCAAAGGGGGGAACAGACTCTGGGTTTGAACACTGTCCATAAGGGAATTAATGGGGATGGCACAGAGTTGTTTTTGGCAATTAGCAGTTGTAGCTTTCTCTGTGACTAGTTTGATATTTCCTATGTGGAGTCTAATCAGTTCTGTTCTTATTGGGGTTCCACTGATGCCATTTTCTTTAGGGAGGGAGAAACAGGAAGTCTGAGGTGTTTTCAGCAGTAGGGTAACATCATGGTGATGGGCCCCAGTGCAAATATTTTTTTGTGCCCCTAAACACAAGCGCACGCTCGTGCACACCCAGGCTATTAACCGTGAACGGACTGGCCATTGAGCAATGTGGGCAAATACCATTGCGGCCGCCTGTTGATGCAGCCGCTCGCGGGCTGACTGAACAATAGCGACCCTCAGCTAATTTCAACCAGCCGTTTCAAGAATCAAGCAAGTTCCTATGCCAACAGCAATCTAATGTCTCCTAATTCTTTTCATCATGGAATTCTATAAGCTAAGCTGAATTTATAGGCCACATACGTGTGTCTATATCACAGTCATGGTTATCTTCTACAGTCGCAACCTTTTCTATCACTCTGCATTCTTTTGTAGCGAAATGTCTTATTCAGATATTCAAAAACGTGCATGGTTTGAAATAAAACAAATCTACCTGCATTTTTTTTATTTGAATAGTTGTTTGCAAAAGTTAAAATGAAGCAATGCCTTCTGGGAATTTCAAGACTGAATCAAGTAGACCGTCTTGGATGACTGAGTGACGGTAAAACACGTTTTTATTATGGAGCGGCTGGCTCTGATGATTCATTAATGTGTTGTATGTATCGTTGTGGTTACACCCCGGCTTTCTGAAACCCCGCTGTTCCAAACATAGACTTCAATTCATCGTAATGGTTTCCCTTTTTTTCAAAGACCCCGCTATTCCGAAAAGGCTATTGGGACAACCCCTCCATTCCGAAACCCCCCCACTCCGAACTAACCCTAACCTTAACCCACTTCAGAACTGTGCGAGTGCGGCTGGAAGTGGACATCAGCACCACGGATAGCGGTGTTTTGCATCGGAACAGCTGTGTTTCGGAGTGGAAGGGTTTCGGAATGGAAGGCTGTCCCCTATCGATCGTTGTGTAGTTGTTAATAGCAGGGCTGGACTGGCCATCAGGAGTGCCCGATCAATAATGGGCCGATGGACGGCCATTTTATTTTACTTTATTTATTCTGCTGCGCCTTGCCTTGGTAACTACCGTATATTACCAAATAACCGCAGGGTTCCCTTTAAAAGCTGGGTGTATATTCTGATACATAACCGCTGGTTCCAAATAAATGTCGGGTCTAATTTATAATTTTCTTAAATCGAGGAAGAAGACGTGACCGCTGACACTGCACGTTTATCTTCTTCGCCTTTTCACGTATTGTACTGCTTTCTGTCAGTCAGTATCACTGATGATCGCCATGGCTCCGGTGCAGCAAAAAAATACAAAGTACGACTTGAAATTCAAACTTCCTGTTGTAAAATATGCAGAGGAAAAGTCGGGAGAAGCAGCTGCTAGACGTTTCTCTGTCGACCCCAAGAGAGAGAGAGATTGGCGAAAAAATAAAATGGAGCTGTCCGAGGAGGACAGCAGCAGGTCAGGCTGCCTGTGGAGGGAGGAAGAAAGCTAGCGAGGAGCCTGAGATAAACATGCGGGAATGAGTTATCAGCAAACGGGCACGCCACGAGAGAGTGTCCCGCAAAATGATCAGGGCGATGGAGAAACAAATGTACGCCACCTTGAGTGACAGCAGAGATGAGGAGTTTGCAGCGAGTGCTGTTGGCTGAATCATTTCCTCCGCTGTATAGTAACTGCTTCACTTGCAGAAGGATGTCAGAGAATTCGCCGAGAAGCTTGAGAAGTCTGTGACATTTTCATCCCTGATTTTTGAGAGGAAGGAATTAAACAGCTGTACCAAATTGCTGCCTGGTCTGTTCAGTGATTGAAACAAATAAACTCACCGGCTATTATTTGGTAATTTACAGTATGATAACTCTCCCGGCCGGGGAGAGAGACATGCACCGGCTCGGCCCACAGTGCTCAGCTGCAGACACACAGAGAGGTGACGAGACGGGGCTCATCATGACTGACAGGCTTCAAGGCCACTCAGCGTTACCTTACCGACCCGCCCCCAGCTATTTCATTCACAAAAACAGGGCCTGTGGCAATTCTGGACAGCTGTCTCTTTTTTTTTCTTCCTTCATGGGCCCCTGACAGCGTCTGGGCCCCGGTGCAGCTGCACCACTTGCACCGCCGATAGTTACACCACTGGTTTTCAGTCTATTACCTGATCAAGCGACAACTAACTTGATTGGCAGTGGCCATTTCAACTGTTTTAAATTCATCTATGGACAGGTCCTCCTCATACAGTCAACCCTCTAGACTCTACAGTTTTGAGCTAAATAATTTGAAGAAGTCTACAACACATAGAGAAGGATGAATTACTTTTTAAATTGACTCTAATTCAACAGCAGCAACCACCTCATCAAAATATCATGATACTAACCCTAACCCTAAACCTCAGACCACAGCCCTGTATCTATACTGTAGGTATTTATGTTGGGTGGAAAAAGCCACAATTGGCGGTTCATGTCAAACCTCCTTAATGATGAAATATTCTTTGTAAAATGCTCAGCCTCTGTAAAGGAGCACTTAGCTTTAATGATACTGGGGATGTTTTAGATTCAGTTTTGTGGGAAGCCCCTCATATCACATGAAGCCACACAGAAAAAGCAAAGGAGACAGAGATCAGCAGCTTGCTTTGCTTGACAAACGATGTAGAGGCACCATTTCCTGCACCCACTGCATTGTAAACTTGAAACATAAATACAGTAGTGTTCTTCCTCAGAAAATTAGAACTCTGCTTCTGAAGGTGAGACACAAACAGTCTGAACTGGGAGAGAACCCTGGCCGTCTGCTCTCACATCAGCTGAGAGGAGCACAAACCAGCAGAGCCATTCATAAAATTAAACCACCTCTGAGCTCTATTACTACTGACCCCGTTAAATTAAACGATTGCTTCAAGAAATATTGAGAAAACTACATAAAGTCCTGCAACAGGAGATTATACTCTTCAGTATCTGCGCTCTCTTCCACTTCCTAAACTAGATTCCAATGCACAGAATGAGCTTAACCCTGAATGTTCTCATTGCAGCAAAAGAACTGGAGTGGAAAGGCAGCGGGGCTTCGATGGCCTCGATGGCCTCGATGGCCTCGACGGCCTCGATGGCCTCGCCGGCCTCGGTATAGAATTTTACAGTGCTGACGACATGGACCCTCTATTGCTGAGAATGTTTAATGAGTCAATCAAAAATAAAAAGCTACCAGAGTCACTATACACTGCAAATATCTCTTTAATATTGAAAAAAAGAGAAAGACGGGACTGACCCATCATCATAGGGGCCCATTGCTAAACTATAGCACACCCAGACCAGGCGGGATTTCCTACCAGAAGATTGTCCTTTATCAAAGTCAAAGATTACTCAAGATTGTATACAATACACAAGACAAATCAAAATCTGCAGTCCTTGCACTTGATGCACACACAGAATTGATCAGGTGGCGTGGTGCTCCTTTGCTATTAACCATCCCAGAATTTGGTCTGTGGAGCATTTCAGTTCTTGGGTAAGATGCTTTACGCCCCCCTAACTACCTCAGCCACCTGACAGGTCTTGTCCTTTTAACCTACGCCGTCGTGTTCAGCAAGGCAAAAATGGATCAGTACTATCCACTGATGACCTCTAATGTTTCTGTCGCAGCCTGAGAAATCTGTTTCTCCATTGCTAGACCTTATTAAACGCTTTGGAAAACTATCAGGATATACCACAAACTGGCTGCAATGTGAAATGATGCCTCTGAGAAAGGATCTGGGCAGTCTACCAGTCAGAGTTACTAATCACAGAAAGTATCTATGATTGATAAACTTTAAAGTGATATTGAATATTTGCAAACTAAAAGCTCATTTAAAGGTATGGTACCAAATTAAAATAAATCATTCACATGACTTTTCTTAGCTCCCATTTGTTGTCAACATACATTTCCTCCCTCACAATAAGATGCTAGTTTCTCAATCTGGAATGGAAAAGGATCGGTTACAGTGAAAGATCTGTATGCTGATAATGTAGTTTCTTCATTTCTTCAACTTAAAGAAAAAATTGCAACTCAGCCATCCCATAATGGAACATTGTCAGAGGAAATATTCTACATCTTGAAACTTATGCCATTACAAAGACACAAAATACTAAACATCTAGAAAAAAGACTATCATAGTTCAAAGCAAGATCTGTTGTTTATCCATCGTAAGTATTGCTTAATTTTCCTCTAATCTCTCATTGAAATGGGCACACTCTGCATATTAATAGTTTAACCATGATACTCATTAAGTGCATTGTACGAATGTCACCTTTAATCAATCAAAGTCTAATGGCAGTAAATTAGAGGAGACAGGATACAGTCTAATGCCCTGCTTCCTCCTCTGAAAATCACCCAATTATCTGTTTACCACACTAAAAGCTGTATATCAATTTATCTAACCTCCATCTGGAATAACAACATCGTGGATAATGAATCATGAAAGCATATAAAAGATGGCATTGATTTCTAAATGTAATAACACTGCATGAAACAGTGCCAGAGCCATTAGAGCTTATTTGTCTCCTTCACTTACAACCCTGTGGTTACGCCGTTTATGAGATGTCAGCCACCACATCATTTCTGCTCTAATTAAGAGTCTCATTCAGTCGCCAACACACAGCTTCTCCTTCCCCCGAACCTTCACCTGTCATCGTGCAGCACCTCTCCAGTCTTGGGGTCGATGACGTGGATAATGATGCCTCGGTTCCCCCAGCTCCTCTGGAACAGGTAGTTGTTCTGGTTGCTCTCTCCCGGCTGTAAAGTCTTGTTGAGGAACGTCCAAGACAGCTTCTTCTCTCCATGGACCTCTAGCGTTCCTCCTGTCCCCACGCCAATGTACTTTCTTCCAAAGTAGCTGTGTTCCTGATCACTGTCATCCAATCTAAGAACAGTGACAGAATTATAAAATGTCTGCAACTGACATTTGTGTCTGTGTTCATGTCTCACACATGCCTATTTTAAGGAGGTTAGAGGATGTTTTGCCTTCTTATGTTAGTTGGCAGTAAAAAGTAAAAGAAGAATCTTGCAGGTATTTGGTCACAAACACATTTTTAATTGATGTTGATGCTGTATGCAGATGTAAAGCCAGGATTACCAAAGTGATTATAATCATCCTGACATCCATGAGTGACTGTGTGCACCACATTTTAATGTTGACCTGATAGTGGCACTGACATCTTGTGGGTCCTGTGGAGATCTGTTTTTCAGTAGTTGCAGACTAAGGATGTCAGTTTGAGTTAATTGTGCTTTTGACAGCTCAACACTGATTACACTCATTAGCAGCACACTCTCCAACAGGCTCACGCACTTTCTCCGGACAAGTTGGCAGCATTGTGATCTTTGGCTGTGAGCCATCCACGGAGCAATAAGCTCAGTTTTAAAGTTACTGTAAATGCTTGAGAGACATCAAGTTTTATATGCCCCCATTTTACAACATCCATCCATCCATCCATTATCGTCCGCTTATCCGGGGCCGGGTTGCGGGGCAGCTGCCTGAGCAGGGACACCCAGTCGTACAGGGACCGTACAGCCCTTAACAGAGGGCCTCCGACC
>CAEMYA010000684.1:1319551-1330882 GCA_903131615.1 Diplodus sargus | reverse complement strand
CTCCTGAATCCGAGGTTCGACTATCGGCCGAATTCTCCTCTCCAGTACCCTGGAATAGACTTTCCCAGGGAGGCTGAGGAGTGTGATCCCCCAATAGTTGGAACACACCCTCCGGTTCCCCTTTTTGAATAGGGGGACCACCAGCCCGGTCTGCCAGCCATTTTACAACAATCAAATTATATTACATTACAGTGACCCTCCCTGGTGAGGGATCCATACAGTCTTGTCTTATCAGAAAAGGAGAGAATGACAGTCCAATATACAGAACTGTGGGCTGACATATCAGAATAAGTTTATTTGGTTGATCTGAACCTGTTACTGATTAGCTGAATGTTAAACTTCATCCAAGCGTACCGTCCGAAGAGGGAGATGGTGAGGTTTCCTTTATAAGGACAGTCTGGGCTTCCGATCTGCAGTTCACCTTTGTCGCCTATCAGGATGTGTTTTGTTCGAAGCAGTATGGGCCGGTTGGTGTCAGCAATCACCAGCTTTCCTACAGGACAGAGAGAGAGAGAGACACACAGAAAGAGGGGTGTGGGGGTGATGAAGTCTCCTGGCAGGTCTTTCATGCCCCAGTGCCCTCAGACACCTCCCGTCTTCCAACCATTTATGGCCCTGGGCTCAGGCTGTCCACACACACACGCTAACACACACACACACACACACACACACCAGATGTAGCAGGCCAACCAGTAGTGGAGGAGCTGTTGAACAGCAGGCTTCACCTCTTGTAGGAGCCGCTTGCTTGCTTTCACCTCATTTTGTCTTTATTAATGACACTATGGGCTCTATCTTGCACTCAGCGCAAGTGACTTTGTACACTGGCGCTTGTGTAATTCCTATTTTGCATTCAGCGCACATTGGAATTTTCCCTCCACAGACTCACGTCCTTAAATTAGGGAATGACTTTGGGCTCCCGGGGCGGTTCAGCAAAAAGAGGAGGCGTGTTCAAACGTTCACTGGTGCTATTTTGCCGTTTCAGAAAACACTTGCGCAACAGACCAGGAAAAACCTGGTCTAAAGTCAGTGGCGCTTATTCAGATGCTATTTTAAGGGGGCATTCTTGACCATAATGTAGCGTGTGCTCAACATGCATACACTTTGATTCTCTCATCTACAAGGAAGCAGTTACCGTTTTTGCAAACCATGCAAAAAAAAAGTTAAAAGGATTTAAACAGAAGAACTAATTATTTTTGCCTCTGATATGCGACGCGCCCGCCGTAGCCGTGAGGGTCCGGGAGTGGCAATGCGCGATGTGCTCCCGGATGTGCCCATCCGCATACAAGGCCTCTTCTCGGTCTTTTACAGCCCTGACGAGAACGTCGGTCTCCTCGGCTGTGAAGCGCTCCTGGTGTGCGCCTGGCAAATGCGCCATTATAATAGCAATCCACCATGGAACCCGCCATGGAACAAGCGGGCCTGCTTTTAAAGGGAATGTGAGATGACGCTCTGATTGGTTTATTGCACGTTACGCCCAAACCACACCTATGACTAATGCAGCTACTTCAGACCAACCCATTTTAGATTTGCGCCGGGCGCAAGAGCCATTTATCCTGCCGGCATAATAGCAACAGCACCTGCAGCCGCCCACAAAGATACTTGCGCTTTGCGTTTGATACTTGCGTTTCAGATCGTTAAGATAGAGCTCTCTGTGTCTTTGCATTATACTTTCTTCAAAATACATTCAACAAGACTGAAATCCAGATTCAAATTCAGAGTCATTCAGCCAGAATGAAAGAACTGACCTCTTACATCAAACAGTTCTCCACTTCAACATGACAGAGATCCTCTCTTCATTTGGAAAGTGGAAGATTAAACCATGAAATGCACCTTCATTTGAAAACCTCAGCAGGAATCAACGATAAGGAATGACCAACTAGGACAAGTAACCATATCAACTCACCCAGTCGGGCAAGAGGTTAGAAATAATTCAACACATTGTTTTTAGCTATAGAGTGAGCTATTACACTTCCTCCTTATCTCAGTTGAGAGTTGCACATGCTCATTACCGATTACAAGAAAATGACAGCAGGTAAAGTCGTTTTTGTCATCTATGTCAGCACTCTTGTGCACCTGATGATCGGTGATGAAATATTCAAGTCAAGCACGAGGGATTTGATTGGTGAAAACTTCAGTCAGGTGAGGAGGACGGTGGGTGGAATAGGTGTTGTCATGAAGGTACTAGCAGAGCTGACTGATTATACAAGCACCTCGGTTCTCTTCCATGTGTGGGATTAGAAGTTTACTAATGAGCTGGTCGCCAAACGCATGATGCATCAACGAGCCAATGACAGCGCACATGAAAAAAACAGCTGACCATCAGCTGGTGTGAGCTTAACGTCAGTGCTGTGCCTTAACTGAATGTTTTATTAAACAGTTAAAGATGAGGCGACATGAACGTGTGCTACAGGCTTCACACATGTACAAGACCATTTGTCAGTGTTTCTAGGAGGAAATCTCTTTTCTTTTCTTTTCTTGCAAAATGTTGCAGTATTTCTGGTGAACTATGTTGAACTCTTGGTTAAATACAGACGTTTATCCAGTGAAATGTGATTTTGTGTGACTAGCTTACCTACCCATAATGTTTCCAGAAGCATGTGGTTGATCCCTAAATCATTTGTTTTTTGTCCACATCCACTTTCATCTAATCCTATCCAATCATATTGAAAAAATGTGATTTTTAATCACCTTCTCAACCATACACCACCGGCATATTCTGTGTAATATGTCACATTACAGCAGATAAAAAACTCTCACTAATGAACATGAGATGGTTTAGTCTGGTTTACCTCCACTGTGAATCTCAATAGAGTGGACCGTAGCTGAACTTGTGAGGAGGACCTTCCTGCCATAACCGATGGTAACACGGTGGTCCTTGTTGTGTCCTGGCATCCAGGGCTGCAGTCCTGGCTCTTTATCTGGACACACTGCAGGAGGCAGAAAATACATATACAATACAAACATTTCACTGTGAGAGACCCAATCAGCTCACCAGTGGTGAAAGTACCAAGTGCTTAGGTTCAGTTCTATGCTCTCTATACACTGCAGAGAGAACACACATAGAACAGCTATGGTTGCTGGTTACATTTTATTCCTCATAGCTATGATAAACTTAAAAAACATGTTTCTAGATTAAAATCATTTATCATATTTGTTCATGACCCAAAGAGGAAAAACCATAGATGATTTCACAACAGATTACTGTGAAGCGAAGAATGAATTGAAACAATTCCTGCAGCAGGACATGCTGTATTTTGTTTCTTTTGCACCCTTCCTGTCGAGGGGCAGGTGACCAGTGTGACAGTCCAGATATTCAGAGGCCCCTTGGTGGAGGAGGCCCCAGGCCTTTTGGTAACCCCTTTAACAATTAGACTTTAACAATGAACTGGGATACACTACAGCAGCTTTAGCTACTACAGTCAAATGTTACTTAGCTTTATTATTAACAGTCTGTTAAGTACTCCGTTATAATATGCTAGTGAGTGGTCTGCAGAATCCCGTTTTGCACAAAAAGTGCTTTTATTGTTAAGAATACTTTATTTTTAAGAATACTTAGTACAAAGTATTCTTAAAAATAAAAGTGCTTTTATTTTTAAGAATACTTTGTACTATTTACTTAGACTTTAAATGCACGATCTGAATACTTCTTCCACCACTACTACCCACCAGAAACCATTCATTCAGTTTCTGTGATCTAGTACGAGGGAGGTTATCATGTCATCATCAAGTTCCTGAAATCTGTCAGATGCCTCAGGAATGGGAACTCTCGAACACAACCACCACATCCTCTGTGGAGGAAGGCAGATGTCTCTGAAGTACGCTGAAGCTCCTCAGCAGTCGGATGCAAAAGGTGTCTCAGCTGTGACGATCCCAACTTCAGTTTGGGGACCTCAGAATTGCCTCTCTTCTCTTTGCTGAAGATATAGTTCTGTTGGTTTTGTCATATCTGATGTGGTTTCAAAAAGCCTGGGGATCACCAGGGACCCAGGGAGGGAGCTGGGAGGGAGCTGGGAGGGAGCTGGGAGGGAGCTGGGAAACGTTGTTGGTAGAGGGACGTCAGGGCTACCATTCCTGCTGCAACTGGAACTTGAACCCAGACAGCATTCGCTGCATGGCTACTACACCACAGTTCACAATCAAGGCTGACTAAACATATTGAAGGCATGGATTAATAATGACAAGTGCAGGCAGAGCGGTGATAAAAGACCAAACAAACCCTTTGAAAGAATACAAGAAATGATATAAAATCACCACTTTTCTTATCTGTCCCTGGCCTTCACTGGATCAACAAGCAACCTTGTAGCCACCCTCCGTTCTCTGTAATGTGAAAGACTCACAAGAATTGATGGAAAGCATTCAGCTACTTTTTGATCGAATTAAACCTTTTACGACATGCTTCAGCTGCTGCAGACTTGAGCAGGCTTTATCGTCACCTTGAAGAAATGTTTTGCAGCTGGAACATTGCTCTTTATAGGACACATCTGATACACCAAAACAAAACAACTGTAAAGAGGCATCAAGGTAAAATAAAATTGTGTGTGTGTGTGTATGTGTGTGTGTGTACTATACACTATCTAGCCTGTCACCTTTTATAAAAGCAGAAGGTTGGTTGGTGCCAGTTTTCTTGGGGCAGTTAAAGAATATGGGAAGCATTTCAATCATCATCAATGTGAGAGACATGGAGGGAACAGTGTCGCAAAAAATGGAAGTTATAGAAAAAGTTCACTAATCCAAACATTCAGCTAAATAATTCTACTACTATACTACATGCTAATGGATGGACAGAAAAATAGTCTGCACACTAGATAATGCTACCATTAACATTTAGTAACAAGCATTAAACATCAGAAAATCTCACAGATAAATCTGTAACCTGATGATGCTGACTGATATCAGACTATTACAGATATATCGACCCAGCTGTTGTCAGAAATGTACCAAAATGAAATCCTTATTCTTTTTTTTTTTTTACAGAAAATGATGCTGAAAAATATGCTCGGTCTGATGGATAATTGTTAAATTCTCAGTGAAGTTTACAGTCAGTGCAGTAATGTCAGTTCATCTATAAACTCTAAAACATCCTGCCTTCATCACAAATACATTTTGCCACAAGTGATAAACAGATTGGAAGGATCACTGTTTTTATTTATAAATTCTGTGTGTGCATAGATTTTACAAGTCCAAAGTTAATTTAATCTTCAGGAACACAGACAAACTTTTTGTATAAGATTTAAGTTGATCTATTTCGTACGTACAACGAAGTGTGAGCTGTAGTGCTACACTGATCACCAGCGTTAGTACCTCTGGTTTGTCAATGAGTTCTCTGCAGATCCAATTTGTTCCTTCCCTTGTCTGCTCTGTAACTTTCTCAGCACCCCAGCTATCTAAATGAGGATAAAAACGCACACAAGGTTATTGGATTGCTCACTCAAGAGTAAGAGTGACTGATAAACCCCTTTAGTTTGTGTCTGTTATTGTCAGGATAGCACCGAGACACTGTGTGTAAATGTCCAGTCTGCCCAATAGAGTTTCAGTCTATTGCTCTCTGGTGTGTGCGGTGGTCACCTCCTCTCCCTACCACCTAATAGATCTGTCAATGGCATTGACTGGCAGGGGACCTGAATTGTCACGTAGATTTCCCAGGGGGCTAACACAGATTCATGGCTGTCTGTTTGTCAGTGAGTGATGGCTGTTTGGCCCTGGAGGACTCAGAGTGTCTGTGAAGTGTCAGTTTGCCTTCTGTCCCGCTGTGACTTTAAGAAACGATCCCCTACCCTCTCACTTATGTTAATAAACTATCCAACTTTAGTCTAGCATAGGCTGATATAAGCAGTGTGTCACATTTACTACTGAGTATACTGAGCATCGAGGGTCATTCTTGACCTTCAAAATGTTGAAGTGTTTGAAGAAACGGTCTTAACTCCAGGTGCACCTATTTGCTTTTATCACAAGCTTAACGCCATGGACATCATTTTAAATGAAGACAGTCACATAAATATATTATAAAATAATCCATTAATTTTCTTCATAAAACCTCAAAGTTGAAAAAAATAAAAATGTATTTGCGATCTGAACATTCTGTTCCCTTTTTCAGTTTAAAGTGAAACTCTCGCCAAAAAGCAACCTAGGCTTTCTTTGTGAATGTATATGAGTCAAACCTTTGTGTAAAAGCATAATTACAATGAAAGAGGCACTTTCAAGATTTACCGTATTTTCGTTTTCAGCTCAAACTCATTTTCAATGGGAATGCTACGGCCAAATTAGCGATAGCACACAAACAATGTTCTCAATGCTCGAGTTCATGTGTAGAGACCCTTGTGACACTACAAGCAATGTTTCATGTTGTGTCGAGTCATCTTAGGGCTCTATCTTGGAGCAGGCTTCACCTCTTGTAGGAGCCGCTTGCCTGCTTTCACCTCGTTTTGTCTTTAATAATGACACTATGGGCTCTATCTTGCACTCAGCGCAATTGACTTTGTACACTGGCGCTTGTGTAATTCCTATTTTGCACTCGGCGCACATTGGAATTTTCCCTCCACAGACTCACGTCCTTAAATTAGGGAATGAACTTGCGCTCCTGGGGCGGTTCAGCAAAAAGAGGAGGCGTGTTCAAACGTTCACTGGTGCTATTTTGCCGTTTCATAAAACACTTGCGCAACAGACCAGGAAACACCTGGTCTAAAGTCAGTGGCGCTTATTCAGATGCTATTTTAAGGGCGCATGCTTGGACATAATGTAGCGTGTGCTCAACGTGCATACACTTTGCTTCTCTCATCTACAAGGAAGCAGTTCCCGTTTTTGCAAACCATACAAAAAAAAGTTGAAAAGATTTAAACAGAAGAACTAATTCTTTTTCCCTCTGATATGCGCCCGCCGTTGCTGTGAGGGTCCGGCTCCTAGTGGAGCAGGTGGACGGAGATGGAGTTTGGGGAGGAGGAAGGGGCACAACAGGAGCAGGTGGTGCGTTTGGAGACTTGAGGCGGTGCGCCTGAGAGGCAGCAGCAACATCGCCACCCGGTCAAGACGGGCATTAATACCTTGCCGCATCCCGGACAGTGTGGTCCGGTCTGACAATGCTGCCACGGCGTGTAGTGGGTCTGGATCTTCTGCACCTTGGTGTCTGCGCTGCTCCGTCATCAGCTGGCCGTTGCGCACTGCTCGGCCCGTGCGCACTGCTCCCGAGGTGCGATGTCATGGGGATACCAGGCTTAGAAAAAATTATGGCAATTTCCTCCCACGCCCGTTTAACCAAAGCTACTTTGGATGGATTTCTCCCCATACAACGCCACTTCTCGGTCTTTTACAGCCCTGATGAGAACGCCGGCCTCCTCGGCGGTGAAGCACTCCTGGTGTGCGCCTGGCAAACGCGCCCACAAAGCTACTTGCGTTTGATACTTGCGTTTCAGATCGTTAAGATAGAGCCGTTAGTGTTTTAAAAATAGATATTTGGATGCTATCACTAATTTGCCCGTAGCACTAACATTGAAAATGAATTTGACCCAAAATAAAAATGCTGTAAATCTTAAAAGTGCCTCTTTCGTCGTAACTATGTTTTTACACGAAGGTTTGACTAGGGTACATTCACAAAAAAAGCCTAGGCTAGGTTGCATTTTGGTGGGAGTTTCACTTTAAGAGGGTAATTACGAAGCATGATTTCATTTTTATGATTGGCCAGACGGAGCCGGTTTCCGACGCGAGGAGAGCTCAGAGATAACTATTATCTTCTGGGATTCAACAGTGGATTTATCTTTACTCCTGTTTATCAACCTGACTGCAGCAGTGATCTGCAGAGGTGACCTCCATTGTTGGTGTTTATGTCCTGGTAATGTTGACTGCTGACTGGAGCTGGAGGGGAAATCTGCTAATGCACACTAAAGTCACCTCACTGTTTGGGAGGAATGAACACAGATGCACCACCATCACTGATAAAAATGTGACTCAGGCACAAATGTTCAGGGACAAGCTAATATTTTGAGGTCTCAGTCACATTAGGTTTAGGCTGCATCCAAATGTCCTGGCGTCACAAACTTCGTGGGCCCGTTTGCGGTTCCAGCGTCCTTCCTCACTCCCCGGCTGACCAAACTCGGCTGACCAAATGAAACGGAACAAAATTGATTTCTCTGGTTTGAACATTGTTTAGAACATTTGGGATAATGTAAGTACACAGAGATCTCACAGAACTGTTATTCATACTGTAGCAAGAGGACATCTTCCCTGTGACATATGTTTCTTAAATGATACTTAGACTCAAGTCTCTGCACGTTCTCTCGTGGTCACTGAACTCAGCTTGCCCTGTCTTGTTTTTCCGTTTTGACTATATGCTGCCTTTATTTCAGTAAACGCATGAATCCCTGATTTGGAAGTGGACTTACTCATATTTCTGACATAAAATTGAAGAATAGACACAAACTGAAACCCAACATACAGCAAAAAGTTCTTCTTCAGCAGCTGTTAACACACATTTCTGAGTAAGCGTCTGAAGTCAGTCCATGGAGATGTGTGGCTGCCTGTTACTGGAGTGTTTGACAGCTGCTGGGAGTAAAAGTGCTGAACCTGCTTCTTTCCTTTGCTGAATTCACAATGAAGTGCCGCTGAACTTCACCAGAAAACCACCAACACAGGTGAGTCAGGGAGAACTACACCACAATAATAAACCAGGTGACATGGAGACTTCAAAGCTTTACACCCAGTTTCTTTACAAGTCTAATCACAGGCAGAGGCAAGAAAAATAACTGACTGTAACACAGCAGCTCAGCAGTTATCTTTTAAAGAGAGCTGTATAATTTTCTTAAGCCACCACTGTTCACAGGTGGAGCTTGGTATTTTTCAGGATGGGTGAGGCCAAAGACACTTGAGCACAAAGTTAAGCCTCTGGTGCGACCATCTGGTGCCCACTCAGCAGAAGCCTTTGGCTTCATATTGTACTTCATGTTTTTTGTCAAATTAAAAAGGATAAAAGACTAAACCGTCGTGGAAAAGTGGAAATATAGGTGAGGCACTGAAGCAGTGATAATGTTCAAAATACCTGCTTTTGAACATTAAAGAATACAAATATTTATTCGTAGACCTCCAAAGTGAAAAAATAGAATGAGTTTAATATGTTCCTTTTCAATTAAAGAGAGTTGCAGAGGTGTCCGAGGTCATTCAGATTAACACTGCAGACTCTAATGTTCCATTTCTCTTCACCTCATTCTGATTTATATATCTAGATATGATCAAACGACTGTGTAGATAAATATGTGCCCAGGTGTGCTGTGAATGAACATCAATACAAGCCTGCCAGGATCATTTCATTAAAATGAATGAAGCATGGAACTGTATTCATCAGTGAAGCTACAGTTGAGACCCAACGCTTGGTCACTCATTCCAGGTATGCCTTGCAGTGCAATTTAC
Source organism: Diplodus sargus (assembly GCA_903131615.1). Lineage (NCBI taxonomy): Eukaryota > Metazoa > Chordata > Actinopteri > Spariformes > Sparidae > Diplodus > Diplodus sargus. The sequence continues at coordinate 1,321,489 of CAEMYA010000684.1, read as the reverse complement.
TGCAGCATTGTTATATACAAAGAAAGAAGTTGAGCAATAAGAGGAAGGGTTCGCTTCATCTCGGCAGTGCTGACAGCACTGAAAGGATTGAAACTGGGAGTCTGAACTGTGCTGTGCCTGTGTTCACATGAAATGTGTTGTTGTGGAGAGGACATTAACTGTCTGAACAAAACACTAATCAGTCCAGCAACACTTTGTCTGGTGAGCTGAAAGCTGCTTGGTGCTTATATTCTTCACATATTGTGTACATAGTGTACATATTTCCAACTTAATGTGTCTATGAAGATTGTATATATCATCCTCACATGTGTTTCTGATTCTCTTGGATATATTCTATACTACTTCATTTTCAATGGACCAATTTCTACATGAGAGAGATCTTTCAAACTAGTCAGTAAATCAAACACTTTAGTTCTGGTGTAAATAACTACACTGGGCATGGCTCCATGGATGGATTGTCTGTCAGTTGATCCACATCTTTGGTGCAGACTGCAGTAACTCACGGCTACTGACTTGATTGCAGATTGGTATTCTGCACAGACATTTAGGTTCTCCAGGGATCTCGTATACTGGCTGTGGTGATCCTCTGGACATCTCTAAAACTTAATCTTAAACTCAAATGACTTCGATGATGAGTTCTCTCTTGTGGACAGCGATGAGAGCAGCAAAATGGCTCTGTGAGCACAACTGAACTCCACAAAATCACAACAAAAACACAGTGAGTCAATAGCTTGTGGCACTGAGCTAATTAGCTACCCATCTCTGGGTGATAATGAAACGGCTGTGAGGATAAGCTAGACTGATGAAGGAGCTTGTAATCCAATTTAAAAGTCACTGTTATATCAGCCACTTATGCACCTTTAACATTATGTCCTGCATCCTTGTGACTTGAACTTCTCTTTGAGGTACAGGCCATTTACCATCCACCCCCAAAAAAGCAAAAAAATCTGCCTCAGACTGAGAGGCTGGCATTGATTAGAACGATTGTCAGGAGAAGAAGAATTCCCCACAGCATGCAGACAAACACAACTCTACTGTGTGTGAGTGAGTGAGTACTTTAACCCAAAGCTTTAGTGTGAAAGAAGGGGTGATGAACATGAAAAAAAGATTAGATATAAGTTAATTTAAATCAAATTGTTCTAATTTTTATCCCTCGAACTAGCCTCTAAAATACACAAGGAACACAAAACTTTATGATATATGAGATACGAGAAACTGTGACTTCATTGACTTGGAAAATTATCTTTTAACTTGGCAGATGTGTGATTTATGACACAATTCAAACAGGATAAAATACATTATTTGTCTCTCTCTGTTGGCTATTGTGCAAAGGTTGTTAGAAATAAGTTCCCATGCAGTCCACTGACAGGGGCATGACTTCAGCTCTCTATATCACAGGTGTGCATGCTGGTTCTACCAGTGAAGGTACACACTGGGACGGACCTACTCAGACATGTAAGCTGAGACAAAGAGAGCAACATTTCTGAGCAGACTTGTGTGGCAAAATAAAATTATAAGCATTATAACCATTATAAGCAGATGACCTCAGTTTGAGCGGATCATGTTTTATCCTTACAGTCATCATTGACCTGAAGTACAGCTTTTCTTCACCACTTAGTTATAGAGCTGAGTGTCCCGGAAAGACCCAGTCCCTCCGTTCAGTTCGGAGAGAGTAGACTCCAGCTCTGTGTCTCTCACTCTCTGTCAAAGCTCCCTCACTCATCCTAGGAAATGAATTTGATGCAGGGATTAGTCTCCTTCAACACCTCTTCAGCTGAAAATCCATAAGCAGAGACTCACGTGTTCGTTCGGCACTGCAGGTGAATATTGTGCACCACTGTTGTGCCACCTTGTGCCAGCGGACTAACGTTGATTATGACAAGCTGATGGTTTGGTTTTAAAAACGTAAAAAAAAAAAAAAAAAAAAACTTTGGTTTT
>CAEMYA010000684.1:1289494-1309597 GCA_903131615.1 Diplodus sargus | reverse complement strand
CTCAGATTTCACATCAAACATAGAACATGTCAGTTAAAACAGTTTGCTGAAGGAAACACAATTCTTATATTACTAATGATTAATGAATAATCGAGTGTTCACACAGCCGACTATCGATTAAAGAAGTGACTCAAAATTAACAAGGATGATATCTGACTCTTTCTTATTCAGGTGCTTCAGTGAGGATTATGAGATTGTAGTGATAATCTAAAAACAAATCATTTTAACTGAAAACCAGCAGAGATGAAACACACACACACACACACACACACACACACACTGTATGCATGCTCATGTTGAAAGATTATGTCTCTATTGATGTCGTAATCAAAAAACTGTGTAATCCTTGTGTGTGGTGCAGAGAAACAGTAACATTTGGAGTCCATTGTAAATTCAGATGAATGTGCGCGGCAGCACACAGCGCTGAGGCCTTACAGTAGCTGATGTGCTTCCAGGCCCTGCTGGTTATTGGACACTTTATGAGCTCAAAGCGGCTGTGAAATTTCAATCACAAGCTGGCAGTGCTCTGACAACACTCACTTTCTAAAATATGAACTTCTGAGAGAAATGACCAGTTTCCCTGTGGAACCACACACTGCCTGCCACACATACAGTGACACAGCCACACACAAACACATTTCAAGTGAACTTAAAACTTTACTGAGGGTGGAGGACTTTTTCAAAGCTGTTTTTATGACCTCCACAGTAACAAGGACTTGCAATTAATCTCTTGCAGAAACAAGCATTAAGTCCACGAATAGTGTGTAATAATATACTTCTGGTGAAGTTCAAAGTGTTGGGTGGAGCTCTGTTAGCTGCAGTAGCTGCAGCTCTGTCTGACGTCCAGCTAAACACCGGCCATATGGAGGTGAAGAAAATCTGCTGACTTCAAATACACACTTACTTTTTCCACCTACATTTATGTCTGAATACATGTTTTGGTCCCAGTCTCTACAGGAAGCCAATCCCATTACAGCCTCAGGAATAACACACTGCTGCTGCTGCTGCTGCTGCTGCTGCTGCTACATAAGCTCACACTGCATTCCATTTAAATGAGACAGTCAGATAGCATGTATTTAGCATCACTGTGATGTTTCAGTCTACATCTTTTACTGTTCCTTCCTCATCAGAAGTTTGGAGCCAGAGTGAAGATTAGCATCCTCGCCCCTCTTCACAGCCCTCCAAACAACCTTTAGAGGTCACTAGTGCAGCAAGGTCCTGATCCCTCACCGGCTTCCCATCTATGATCACTGCCAACTGTGTTCTGTAGAACAACTGCACAAGCATGAGCAGCTGCTTAAGATGCAAAAAGATTACAACAAATTGAAGTAAGGAAATGCCAAAGGTATGTTTCAGGTGATTTAAAACACATTGTCTCCTTTAAATAGTTTGCACTGACATACAGTATAATATGTCCTCCTCAACACATCTCTGGGTCACAGTTCTTGGACAGGCCTATTTATCAAAAATGTATGTGTTAACAATGTTTACTGTGTGAGCGTAAACCCACCGTGATGTCACTCATTGGATGGGGACTACAATTTTGAAACCTTTAGTTTGGCGTTATGGCCATCGCCATCTAAGAGCCAGAAGTGACCATATTTGGATGAAAGGGTGGAACAAGGGGAGGATATCCTGATTGGATCTGAAATTATTCTAGACCTGGTAGAAAACTGGGGATATCCAACTACTTTAAAGTCATTTAAAATGTCAAAGCACATCAACCCCGACACAAAATAGAACCCCCTCATTCTGTGTTCTGGTCAGCCAGTGACGTTATTACATTATAACTGTACATAATGTGGCACCCAAATAAGAAAGGTTATTCTAATATACCTGCCATTCAGCTCAGGTTGGTATTTCAGTCGAGCAAAAGCAGGCTCAAGCGGAAATGAATTCAGACCTTGTCTGCCGTCTGGAAAAATCACAGGAAATGAAGGGGCGGTGCAGTATTCAGGAGGATGAATGAATCTGAATTGGTTTTGTTCCTTCAGGGTCGACGTGCTGCTGTGTTCCTCTCCAAACAACAGTCGGCCTTTGCAGAAGCCTTATCACAGCTTTGTGCCGGCTGGGATAGAGAGATGTAACAAGTCATCACTACCTACCTTTTGTGTGGAAGGGAAGAGCAGAACAACACAACCTGAAGTCATGACACAACCTTAAAGACCTGGCAACAAACCAAGGCAACTGAAACATACAAAAAGGGTGCTTCTTACTGGAGTGAGAGCAGTGTTAAACACAACAGTTTTACTAGAAGTCTTTTTTGGGGGTGAGTTAAAACGAAGTGAAATAAACTTTGTATGTATGTGATCAGCACTGCCTTACGGTTTGATCAGAGTTTGGTGGATCCAAGAGAGAAAGAGAGACAGAGGAGCAGCCTTCTCTCTCGATCCGACTGCACTCTTTGTGTCCATGGATTCAGGCATCCAAAAATGCCCAAATACAGAGTTTAAACGACAGCCCGAAAATGACAGAGCCAATGCAAATGCTTCATCTTCATCATCTGTTATTTTTGCTGACGACAGAGCGGTGTACTACCTACACTGTAGTGATACAAAGCTGGATCAGAACCAGCAGAGTTCCTGTTTCAGGGAAGTGGACCAAGACCAAAACAGGCAGGAATAACTGGTACAGCCCAGGTATTACCTCTCAGGCTGCCCTGTCCTGTCAGTGAAGGCTGTTAGTGAAGAAACTGCATGTTTTTCAGTTAGAAAAAAACCAAATCTCTGTTTTTATCGACAGTGAATACTCCTCTAAAAGGATGCATGAATCTTTTTGGCAAAACAGCACTCAAATTGTGAATCAGCCAGTAAATGTGCTGCTAACATCAGTTGTAGGTAGAGGTGGGCCCTACACAGGCTGTGAGCAGCCCTGCAACACTCACTGATGGCTCTGCCCACAGAGCTAAAAATATGTATATCATTAGCAACATCCTGAGGCGTGCACTGACAATGGACTGTATGATTCACTCAGCAGCCAGTCAGCCAGCTTTGATAACAGACCTGTCTGAACACACATGGTAGCAGGCAGTGTGTGTGTGTGTGTGTGTGTGTGTGTGTGTGTGTGCGTGTGTGTCTCCTGAAACCCAGTCTGGATTTGGTTGCAGGGAAAAAAACTTTTGGTCACATACTGAACATGCTGTCCTCAACCTGATCCAGGTACACTTAACAAGGTTAACATGAGCATGAAAACATGTGGCAAGACACACATGAACTCCATCATACAAGAATGCACACACACACACACACACACACATACATGCAGATTCTCACTGGGGGTACAGCCTGTCATGCTGGCTGCTTTACACACAAAACTATACACACACATGCATGAAGCGGTGCACACAACAAAAAACACATCAGGGCCGGCCTCAGGCAAACATAAACCAAAGGCCATGTGTCACAGGTTCAACATGGTCTGTAGTTAAAATAATAGTTAATATATTGGAATAATGCTTCCTGCAAAGTTGTCTGAACAATCTTTTTGGTTAGACGATACAAATGCACAATTCCAGCTCCTCTTGACTTGATACTTAGTGCATACAGGCTTAGATTTGAAAAATGATTCTGCTAGTAGTACTTGGGATTTTTTTAATCATTTGTTAGCACACTTTTTTACAGTATTAAGCTGCTTTGGCTTGTATGTGTGCCATATGAGCCTCATTAATTATTGTGATGAGAGTTTAATAAACAGGAAGCAGTCAACTCAAGGTCAGTGCAAGAGTTAGCCAGCAATGTATGTGAGAAAGCATCAGGTAGGAAAACAGGTAGGTGCAGCACTACTGACCACACCTGATGTCCATGCACATTCTATTTCTGCAAAAATGTGGGTTGATACTAATAAACGAGGACGATAGATGTGGTTGATAACTAGGTATAATCCACTGGCACTCAAGTCACTGACAGGAATGGCTTTACTTACAGACAGCAGTATTTCTAATATTTCTGTGCCCAGTAAAGTCAGACTGCTACATGGTGCCAGCTGATGTCAAACAATTACAGAGGGTGCTTTACCAGGCAGGGTTAGCTTTAGAGTTAGAGTCAGATTTCTGTTTCTGAGTTGAAAGTTTTATGAAAACACTTGACGGGGCTTTCCAAAGGTCCCATAAACATTTATGACAGTAGCCATGCTGGTAAGGTCAAAAGGTCAATGTTGACTGTCAGTAAAAAAAATGGTAACAAACACCAGCCCCCGATTTTAAAGTCCAGTGTTTTGTTGACCCATTTTTACCTCTCTTGCCTCTGTGGCACTACAATCAGACCAAAGCTACACTTGCTATAGCCACTACATCTTTGTCCTCTGAGCTTCTTCATGCTGTTTTTTGGGGCATTTGCCTGATTCTCTTGAAAAAACGATCTTGCTGTCTCTGAGATAACCTGATTAAATTCTGTCAGCAGATATGATTAAAGACATGACATGTCTAGACAAAAATAGACATTGGAATATGTTGGCATTTCTAGTGTGCACACTAACACAGCAGCAAGCCTGGTGTTGACACCTGCTGGCTGCAGTGGAAGATCAGAGGCAGCAAGGTGATCTGAGACTGACTGACAGGCCAACATGCTCTCCTTTCAGCTTTCTGTCTTTCTCTAATCCCTCTGTCGCTGCAGTGAAATGATGAAATCTCTCAACAGTTACATTAAAAAAGGAGGAAGGGGAGAAATGACCTCATTAATGCTGGCAGTAGCATCACCAACAGCGTGGAGCAGAATCTAGGCGAGCCCTGCAGTCACACTGTGTGATCCCTGCACAGCCCAGAGATTACAGCAGCTGAACATGTAAGCGTGATGAAACTGAAACACATGCTGCAAATGATGAAATTTATTTGACATTAGCGGTGGTGAAGGTGGGGGCAAGGTGCCAGGGTTTAGTGTGGCTTGTTGTTGTTCTTTTTCTCCTGAATGTTTGAAAGAACCTTCACTGTGTCAGTGTTGCTGTCAAGATGCTGACTGGGGAAAATAATATGCAAGAAGATCAAAAACAATGCAGAGAATCAAAAGTACTGCAGGGAAGAGGAGGTTACAGCGCTGCAGTCGTCAAGTATTCAACACTGGAGATAAAACAAGATATAGTAATGTGGCTAAAATTGGTGCTGATATGCTTCCTTTTTAATCTATAAAAAACCCAGATATGTTTCGTTTCTGTCACTGTGCTGTCTGCACTCAAGCATTGTGGTGGCCTGCCTTGCATTGTAGTCATTATGGCTCATCACAGTCCATCCCTCATCCCTCGAGTCAGGAATGGACAGTAAAACCGACGAGACACTTTGCTTTGTTTCAAGCAAAGCTGTTGGCACTGATGAGCATAAAGAGCCTAAAGACAGAGACCAAGACACAATCCCATGTAGAGTGTGTTGTGTAGGTTCACACCTCGTGATATACATCCCAGAGAGGAATGTGGGCCAGATGAATGCGTCTGGTACAGTTTTGCTTTCTGGGATTCACTGACACCATAAGGTGTCATACAGGCCGGAGTGTGTCCTGTGGTGGAGGACGGGCCTGCAGCATGTCTGACTTGGAGAGTTTGCATTCTACTGCAATTCATGTTTTCATGTTTGTCTATTTGGTAACTGTAGTGTTGCCACATCATTAAATATGTTTCACTTGCCTAATGCTAACCTAACCCTGAGCATAGTTTATTTGCCTCAACCACAATCTTCCCCAACATCATCCTTCCACAACATACACAAATGGCTTGCACTGTTAGAAAGGAAGAATTGAAATGTAAGGCAGGGACATTCACGCCTGCAATTTTGACCTTGAGGACACACATCTTTGCTACATATTCTAAACACAAGGTCATTTTAGCCTTTGTGTTGCTGAAGAAGGCCATGGGATGCACATGACAGCTGCAGGAGTCTCTAAATAAGTGGAGCTCGTGTTTTGAACATTCAGTCGACTAAAAGTGCATTTTGGTAAAATAAATACTGTGGAGTTTATCATCACCATTGTTGGGAAAGTTACTTTCATACAATATATCACTTATTACTATTTACCTTCATTTTACGTTACGATATTATTAAGTGCATAGAGAAATACATCACTTAGTACACTACTGTTACAATCAACCAAATGCCCAAATAACCTGTATAGAACAATGATGTGGCTAAGATCTTTTTAATTAAAGGAATGAGCAGGCAGACAAGGATCACAGTCCGATATAATATGAGGCAGGAATGAATATTTGCAATGGGCTTATTCATATGAAACAAAATAGACCTATAACTTCTATGATGTAGCCTGTAATGATACAACGAGACAAAAATCTATTTTCTGTGCCTTTTTATTTTAGTCCACAGAACAAGGGATGCATATGTGATTCAACAATGTAAATGAAGGTGCGCTCTGAGGATCAGGCTTCATCATGGGGCTCATTTCAATGACAAACAAAGACTGAACAAAGAAAGTATAGGCTCGGCTGTGTTAAACACACAGAGCCTGTAGTAATCTGTCATGTTGGTGTGGATGGATTCTTAAAAAAACAATAGACGCTTCACGTCACAGATTGTAACGTGTTACATGACAGAACCGTAGTAATGAATTACTGAAATATATGAAATATATTACTGTAACGAGTTATATTTTTAATGGGACACCCCCCCAACACTGATCATCACAAACATAATCATACATGTTTTTGGTGGTGACGGAAACCAGAGCACCTCAAGGAACAACATGGGAACAACATGGAAAGAACATGAGAACAACATGAGAACAACATGAGAACAACATGGGAACTCCACAGAAAGCAAATAATCACAGAGCTTTTTCAGAGCACGCACACAAGAGACATGAAGTCGGGGTGCAATTTTCTGCTGAACATTTCAGTAATGAAGTGTTTTCAAGTTGCTAGTTTTGATTCACAACTCTGACTGGCATGTTTCTGAAGAGCAATTGTGGTTCGTTGAAAAAATGTGTGAGGGAAACTACCAGCAGGAGCAACACTGTTGTAAATCCCTATGTTCCTATATTCCAGATAATATGTGTCTTATATTGTATACATTTACCTGCTGTACCATTTAGGTAAATCAGTTCTTTAGGTTAAGCATTATAAATCTCAGAGAGCTTCTCGGCACATGTTGTGTTTCCTTGCATGGACAGAAGTCAGAGGTGGTGTCAGTGTGGCTCTTCCTCACTTGTTTTCAGTTTGCAGGGGAGCACTGAATGTTACTGAGTGTGCTTCTTTAAAGGGATAGTTCGGGTTTTTGAAGTGGGGTCATATAAAGTACATATCTATAGTCGATCTGTTTCCTGCCGTAATCACCAATCAGCGCAGCCTCAGTTTGGAGGAGCAGAGAGCCTCCAGCCAGACGCTCAACTTTGTACTGCAGTGAACGGGTCCGGAGAAAAAGCGAAATAAACCACCTAAAACAAGGCTCACCTTAAAAAATCAATAACAGTTCAAGTGTACGTTGTCTAGGTAAAATTCACACCGCTTCACATCGCCGTCAGACCGGCCTTTCTTTTGGCACTACATTTACTCAACCGTAGAACCTCCGTATCCCTACGCAGTTGCGCTAATGCGGAGGGATACGGATGTATGCTTGTAGCTGATATGTTCTATGATGTTTTGAGCCATAATTTTCCTTTGCACTGAATGACAATTGTGTTTTTTATTTCAGAAATTGATGATTCATATTGGTAACAGCTTACTCATTGATAAGCGATAAGAGCAGGTATGTAGGAGCTGTGCTATCAGTGATGTGCACGAGTTGTTGAAGAACACGCGCTAAAGTGCCCTCTTGGGGGCCAAAACGCGTGCCAAACTGCCCTCTTGGGTGGAAAAAACACACTAAACTGCCCCCTTGGCTGGTTAAAACATGAAAACTGCCCTCTTGGGTGGAAAAAACACACTAAACTGCCCCCTTGGCTGGTTAAAACATGAAAATTGTCCTCTTGGGAGGCAAAAACGCGTGCTAAAGTGCCTTCTTGGGAGGCAAAAATGTGTTAAAGTGCCTTCTTGGGAGGCAAAATTGCATGCTAAAGTGCCCTCCTGGTTGGCAAACCACACTAAACTGCCCTCTTGGCTGGTTAAAACATGATAAACTGTCCACTTGGGTGGCAAAAGGGCGTCTTTAAGTGCCCTCCTCATTGGCAAAACACCCTAAACTACCCTCTTGGATGAAAATAAAACACTTAATTGCTCTCTTGGGTGGTTAAAACAAGTTTAAGCTCACTCCCAGTTGGCAAAACATGATAACTTGCCCTCTAGTCTTGGGTGATATGAACGCGTGCTTAAGTGCCCTTGTGGTTGGTAAAACACAAGTGCTCTCTGCCATTGCGCTGCCATTGGATGGAGAATATTGATTCCAATTAAGGCATGCAAGCTTTCCCAGAGTCATTTTATGGTGTCAACAAGTTAAACCTTGTTTATGTTCAATACACTTTGTATGGCCATTAGCCCATATTTTCTGTTTTTTTTATTTTCTTATTTATTTATTTATTTTTTGCAAACGGCCGATGGGCTAATAAACTTTCTAGATTTTATTTTCAATTTACAATTTAGGCTAGGTCAGTTAGATTCATTGTATTTAGTAAATGATGGAATAAATTGATAGCAGCTAGATAGATGGTAACTAAAGTTTTAAAAACACATTCCTGTTGTTAAAGTAAATCCATTCCATCCATTTAAGTATTTAATTTTAGACACACTTTCTCTCAAATGGTCACATGTCAGTGAGGACTTAATACTGACTGCATCCTACTGCTGTGTGAGGTAAGTAGCTAATATAGCAAGCTGTCTATTAAGTTACCAATTTTGCATTACTAAATACTAGTGTATGTAGCCTGGAAGTGCTTTTATTAGGTAGAGATGCCTATCACATGTTTAAGCCTAGGCTGAGGAGCTAGCCTAGCTAAGTCTTGTGGGAATAGCTTTTTAAAGCTAGCCAGTAAGATTAAAAGTGGGGTTAGCATTGCATATCAGGATTTCCGCCAGGTTTAAGTTGACCCCCCGCCAGGCTAAGCATTTGGGATTTTTTATTCTATTGTAATTTTTAAAAATGCTTTTCTTTAAAATGCCTTTTTCAAGTGCACAGCTCAGTTGGAAACATATACAGCGGCTTGCAAAAGTGTTCACCCCCCTTGAACTTTCCTACATTTTGTCATGTTACAACCACAATCGTAATTGTATTTTAATGGGATTTCATGTGACAGACCAACACAAAGTGGTGCATAATTGTGAAGTGAAGAGAACATTGTTGAACAAACAGCATCATGAAGCCCAAGGAACACACCGGACAGGTCAGGGATAAAGTTGTGGAGAAGTTTAATAAAGCATGGTTAGAATATGAAAAAATATCCCAAGCTTTGAACATCTCACAGAGCACTGTTCAATCCATTGGATGGGAAAATGGATGGAGCCAAATACAGGACAATCCTGGAAGAAAACCTGAGACTGGGCCGGAGGTTCACCTTCCAGCAGGACAACGAGCCTAAACATACAGCCAGAGCTACAATGGAATGATGTAGATCAAAGCATATTCATGTGTGAATGGACACTCTCCAATCAGACTAAACTTGAGCTATTTTGCAAGAAAGAATGGGCAAATATTTCAGTCTCTATAATATAGAGACTGAAATATTATATTATGTTATATAAAATTATTATTATATAATATATATATTATGTGTATCTCTGGTAGAGACTTACCCCGAAAGACCTGCAGCTGTCCTTGCAGGGAAAGGTGGTTCTACAAAGGTGAATACTTTTGCACACCACACTTTTCTGTTTTTTATTTTTAAAAATGTTTAAAAACCATGTATCATTTTCCTTCCACTTCACAATTATGCACCATTTTGTGTTGGTCTATCACATAAAACCCCATTAAAATACATTTACATTTGTGGTTGTAACATGACAAAATGTGGAAAAGCTCAAGGAGGGTCAATACTTTTGTAAGCCACTGTAAGTCCATGCTTCATCATAGTTTGTTTCTTTTGAGTTGTCAAATAAATATTTTAAATGTGTATTGTTCCCTGTGTTTTTATCACAGAGCCTATTGGGTGAAGGAAACACACTAAACTCCAGAAGACCAAGAAATACTATGAAACATTACTGTTGCAATGACTTTTATGTTGGGCCCCTTTTTGATCTATATTGAGCCAGAACTATATCTCACAGAACCAGTTTGGATTATCTGGTGCTAATTTGGTGTTAAAATGCACTAGAATACAGGAAATGGCATCTAATTAATTTAAAATGTTCTGGGGGACCCCCAGACCCCCCAGGGTTTTATTTCCTTCATACATCCATACTCTGTGTTCTTCACAGTCCAATGTTGAATCTACACAGCTCTCATGGATGCTGATCCTAACTACAAATTAACTTGAGTAGTCTGTCTAGTTAGTCTGTCTTAAGGCTATATAATGTGCCATTTGTATAACACATAAACATGTCTAAAGTGCCCTCGGCAACACACAGAACTTAGTGCCCTCTTCAGTGGCGAGAACACGCTGTATGTGCCTTTTTTTCTTTTCGCCCATGCCCTTCAAAAAGTCTGTGCACGCCACTGTGTGCTGTGCTTTGTCTATTTCAGAAACTACTATCAACATGTGCAGCCTGTGATCATGTTACTGCCTCACAACCAAGGACGAAATTCTGATTTCAGAGGTGGGGGGACAGAAGTATTTTCCATAAAACTCTTTCAGTTCACTGTGTTTTCTTGTAGTTCTTCTAGTTTTCTGTTGCTACTTTGAAGTTTACTGTTTCCTTTTTTGGTTTGAGTGGTTGTGAAGCATGCAGCAAAACATTATCACCCAATTCTGTATTTCACCTTGTTAGTCAACTTCACTCCAACTCAGTACCACCAATACACTTATTTTTGGAATACATGTTAAACAGACCTCATTTTATAGAGGAAAAAACGTAGTTCCACAATTCTCATGAGTTTGGATGTATAAAATCACATTTGTATGCGAGGTTTTATTGTATTTTTCCCTAAATCTTTCACTGTTGGTGTTTTTTTAAGCAGTTGCTGCCTTTCAACATAAAAATAATACATAAAGATAAGTGTATCTCTTTGGCATTAAATATAAGATTTTTAAAAATCTTTGCATTGTTGAAGCTCTACAGATATAATAATAATACATTTTATTTATCAGCACTTTCAATAAAACTCAAAGACACTTTACAAGATTATTGAGAGCTTTGTAATTGATGAGCAGGATCTTGAAGTGGATCTGCTGCTTTATTGGGAGCCAGTGACGGTGTTGCAGGATGGGTGTAACGCATTTCTGTGAGTACAGTAAATTACCAAATAATAGTCGGGTTATAATTAGCCGCAGGGTCCCTTTAAACGCTGGATGCAGGTGTATATTTTGATAAATAACCGCTTGTTCCAAATAAATGCTGAGTCTAATTTATTTATTTTTTTTAAATCAAGGAAGAAGACGTGACCACTGACACGTTTTTCTTCTTCGCCTTTTTCACGTGTTGTGCTGCTTTCTGTCAGTCAGTATCACACTGATGATCGTCATGGCTCCGATGCAGCAAAACAATAAAAAGTACGACTTGTAATTTAAAATTTCTGTGGTAAAATATGCAGAGGAAAACTCAGTAGAAGCAACAGCTACACATTTCTCTGTCGACCCCAAGAGAGAGAGAGATTGGTGAAAAAATCAAACTGAGTTTCAGCGTCTGTCTGAGGAGGACAGCAGCAGGTCAGGCTGCCTGCTGGAGGAGGAAGAAGGCCAGCGAGGAGCCTGAGATAAACATGCGGGGATGAGTTATCAGCAAACGGGCACAACACGAGAGAGTGTCCCGCAAAATGATCAGGGTGATGGCGAAACAAATGTCCGCCACCGTGAGTGACAGCAGAGATGAGGAGTTTGCAGCGAGTGCTGTTGGCTGAATTGTTCGCAAATCATACGCAATCACACACGCACATGGACACTGATTCAAACGTTAATGTAAATGAAACCTCTGATATTACAATCCCTCTAGCTGACGTGACCCAGGCAGAACAAACGCCTCATTTACAGCGGCAGATTAATAAGGACTCCTGGGCAACTAGCAGACCGGTGTGCAAGCAAGATGGAGTGACAGCGGGGACGGCCGATCGCACAAGAGACGGCAGAGCCAATCGAGGAGCTTGTGGGCGGGTCTAAACTCAGGGAAACAGGCCTCAGCTTGAGCGGCCGTTTTCCTCTTGGTCCTAGTGCTTGACGTGTCTCTGTTAAATATAGCGTAACATTGTTTTTGGACGGGAAAAACTGCAGGGGACCAAAAGGGTCTTCTGAAAAAGTGCAGGGGACATGTCCCCTGTGTCCCCCCCCTAAATTACGTCCGTGCTCACAACAATGTAAAGAAGTTAAACTACACCTGATGGCTTGGTGCTCTCTGACAGGAGAGCTGCCACTTACTGTATGAGGTTTAATAAGGAACAAAACAAGAGTTTCCTCTTCATATATTGTTTCTGAGTGGCTTCATTAACTAAAAGTACGGCCCACATATTTAGGCCATTAAGTCAAATCAGCCTCATTTCAACCCAAAGCTGATGACAATCTATGTTGATGGGACCAGACTGACAAGGAAATTACTCCAATGTCTGGTGCCTTGAGATGTTCCCAGCCTAGCAGTTGTGATTATCAGTTGTGGTTGGCAGAGCACACACAGCCAGTGGGTTCCCCTGATGTGCTAAATAAATATATAAGACTCTTCGTTTAATTACTTCGTCCAATTAAGAGTTTTCTCCCAGTGAGGAGCAGCAGCCATGCTGAGAGGTAGCGAGGAGGCGGAGTGTGAGAGGGCTGAAGAGTTGACGGTCTCATGGGTTCAAAGACTGAGACCTGCTGTGCCAAGACAGGCAGTCACACAGATATACAACCACTGAGCTGCTGCGGTGTTAACTAGGACACAAACACGTTCCCCAGAAACAACACTGGATGCAGGTTGCAGCCTCACTTCAACATGGGTGTGTATGACACAAGCACACGTAAAAGAAGTGAATTTAAAGATTGCAATCACATCAAACCTCGATACTTTTCATGCTTTTTATCATTCAACACATTCAGTGTGTTTGGTTCCCACATTTCCGATGGAACAGGCAGCGTTTGCTTCTCCCACTGACTAAAGAAAGGTGTCTTCACTAACACAGCAGCGTGTTATAAAAACACAGCTGGCATTACCCTTAGTGCCAGAGTGAAACCTTCAAGGACAGGGCTTACAGTGATAAAACGGAGATGACTGGCTGCTCTGTGTAAGACAGTGTAGATACAAATTGTGTCGGGTAAACTGTAGCGACTAATAACGTAATAATGGCTCATAATGTAATAAAATCATGGATGCATAACATAATAAGGGCTTTGTGCATGATGTATTAATATAATAACTTATTACATTAAGAGCCTTATTGATACCGCTCATAATGTCATAACAGCTAATTTAGTGAGAAAAGTGTTGCATTACCATCATTTTACCTCTGTGTGACTATATCTAACACACATTAGTATCAATGGATCAGTTCAGAAGTTGGAAAGTTAGTTAGATTAGTTTGCAACTAAAGTCCACCAAGTAGTGAGAGGATGACTTTATGTTTGGCATAATTAACGTTAAGGCCCATCTGTAGTCTCATTTAGCCACTTGTTAGCAACCACCATAGACACGTAAATGCTTTTATATTCAAAGGTGAGGTATTGACTGACATTTTTTATGTTGTAGGACAGAATGTGAAAATTTCTTGTGTTAGCCATAGACCTTATTTCAGGCGTTTAACTGAATTTCGGAATCACGTTTCTGAGTAGAGACGTGCAAAAAGCCAATAGAATTTAGAGAAAATATTGAGAAAATTATTGCAGAAAACAAGTCACATTTCGCTCAGAAAGATAATCTTTACCAAAGAACACAACATTAATTTTGAAGTGTGCAAGCAAAACGCCGGAAGTAAAGCTATTCTTAGTTCATGAGCTAACAACTACATCACCACCGCATGACTGTGTCTATACTTAACACACTTTAGTATCAATTGATCAGTCTAGAAGTTGGAAAGTTATGCTGCTTGTATCATGTATTTAACGGAAGTAGTAGGAAAATAATATTTCAAAGCCTTTATTAAATTGGCATTAAAGACCAACAATAAAAAACAGCAACACTTTGACTGGAAGGTCTTCTTCAAATGAAATGTGTTTTTATTGCAGAAGTTATTATTAGTTATTGTAGCAAAGAAAATGCTCTTTAAACTACATGAACTACAGTCAGTCCCCCTCCTTCTTCCCTAATCCAACCTCTTCTCCTGCCAGCTTCTCAGTTGGTTACTGTTGCACCACCGATGTACAAATGATAGTCAAACACAAAAACAGACCTCTGCCCGTAAGTGCATTCTAGATGTCAGTGTGTGCAGTTGTGGCCTTTATACCATGGATCTGACCTGTGGAGGATGATGCCTTAAACAATTAGGCTTCTCTTCCTTTTTATGAGGCCTGCTGCTCATTGGGAGCAGAGATACAGTACACAGCTTCTAAGTTAGCTATTATTACATTATGAGCTGTTATTACATTATGAGCTGTTATTACATTATGAGCTGTTATGACATTATGAGCTGTTATTACATTATGAGCTGTTATTACATTATGAGCTATTATTACATTATGAGCTGTTATTACATCATGAGCGGTATCAATAATAATTAATATAATACGTTTTTACATTAATTACATTACATTATGCTCTTATTAAGTTATGCGTCCGTGATTTTATTACATTATGAGCCAATTATTACATTATGAGCTTTTATTACATTGAAATTATAACATTATGAGCTTTTATTACATTGAAATTATAACATTATGAGCTTTTATTACATTGAAATTATTACATTAGTTGCTACAGGTACTCTCAGAAAATGTGAAAAAGAGAAGTGTTTAGTAAAAAGCCTTTCTTATAGTGACTGTCTGCAAGCCCTGATGCAGAGCGAGTGGTGGAAACATGTCGGCTTTTTTAATGACTGGCCTTTTAATAATTCATCAACTATGATAAAGGCCTTTTAAAATATTTCTTTCCTTGTTTGATACATGGTCTTTTATTCTGATTCCTGGCTCTCTTCTGGTTTTTGATCGTCCCAACGGTTTTTGACTTTGTGACTTTGTGATGAAGTCAGACACACAGAAGACTGAGTCCATCTACTGTAGAACTACCCTCTGACTTCACCTCTCTGTCTGTGGCCCCTCGGTTCATTCTGAAGGATATACAACTTTCTTTTCAATCAAACGTAACTCTAATAAGAGGAAATAATGCATTTATTGGGGACTATTTTTAGATTGATCCACATTTGGTGTTCATGCTGCATTTAGTCAAACAAAGAACAGTGTGTGTGTTTGAATGTGAATGATCATGTCACCCAGCACCACATGTATGTTTTGGTCTTTTCAATGATCATTTCTTGATAAATAGAAATACATAATGTCACTGAAAGCTTCTGTCTATATTTCATGAAATGAGTGGACATTTCTTCACAAGCACAAAAAGTATCTGAAAGAAACTTGCTGCTTTTAGGCTTCAATACTCACGTCAACTTGTTATTCTTGTATCAAAACATTACAGCTAAACCCAAGTAATGCCCATATGTTCATATTTCATATCTAAATCTGAAGTTGGCCATAAACATGAAGACTAACTTTAAATCTGAAATGCCTCTTCAGCATCATAGAAACAAAGAAAACACAAAGCCTCGTTCCAGTTTCATTGGATCTGCTTGAAATACTGCATTACAAAAATGTAATGGACTGAACAGAGACAACCGGTGTTGTATTGATCAGCTCCGCACTGTAAATGAATATCAGCCACGTACTGTATATTGCTTAAAGCACTTCAACAATAGGCCGATTGTCTTTCTGCTGCTGCAACACAAAAAGAACAGACTCTTGAAGCTGGAGGACGGTGAGAGCAGTGCTGACAGGACGGACCGGCACTGACAGATGTCGATGTTGCTCAGCATGCAGGCGCAGCATAAAGTTGTTGTCCTGCACTGCTGCTGGGTGTCCTGCACTGCCCCCTGTTCATGAATGACAAACTCCTATTTCACTGACCTGGCAACCCGGGGAATCTGCCAGAGATGCACATGCATTATAATCCTGACACAATAAACCAGAATGTTTTCTGACCCCACGTCCTGTCTGTAACACATTGGGGCGACGCAGGAGCACCAGTCAGTGCTTATCATTGGCTCAGGGGCCTTGAGATTATTCCCTTATCTATTTACTTGGTTCTGCCTCATCCTAATGAAAGCCCCTGAGTTCTGCTGGACCTGGTCCCTCTTCACAAACTCATCTTCGAGCAAAGCATAGTCAGGTGTGAAAACTAATGTTTCATAAAATTCCAAATATATCAAGTTTAGGTTTGTATAAATATGCAGAATGATGCCCCACACATGTAAACACTTTCCATTATGAGAATAGTACAGCACACTACAATATAGTGTATATATGAAGCCTCCGTAGTTTTTATAAACTACATTATGTTGTGTTGTTGTGGGCAAACACACTATCAAACTAATGTAACTGGTCATCCAGCCTAGTTCATGGGCCTTTCAATGAAGCAGAGTATGTTGTCAGGTCAAATCCAGAGATCTGTGCAGCTTTAAGGAAAAGAATCTGATTGTTATTGTCATCACTCTCCCGCAAGAGGAACTTTCAATGAAACAGTCTCAATACGGTCTTAATACCGGTGCTGCTATATGTCGCACATAACCAGAGACCATCTGCAAGAAAAATGGCTATTTCTGCCTAATGTCTGTCACTGTGTGGGATTACGAGGTTATGTCATGAAATCAAAATGACTTTTTCAGGCGAGGATGGATAGAGGAGTCTCACAGCCCGAGGAAACAAGCTGCTCTGCAGTCTGGTGGGAAGGCACTAAAACAGTCATCTTTTGTGCAAAATCAACAATAATAACTTTAGATAAAGCATATATGGCTCGCCTGTTCTTACCATGAGTTATCATGGCTACTTGAATTAGATTCCCGGCAGCACCGTTCATACTGAGAGGCTGTGACAGTGTGAGGCACTCAGTCCTTCTCGCGTGTGTCTCTGTGGGTGCAGGGACAGAGGTTTCCCCCTTGATTCAAGCTACTGAAATACAGCAGATCAATCAGTTTATTTTATATAATCACACATGAACACATGTTCTTTCAGACCAGCAGTCTCTGCAATGTAATGTATGTGTCCTACCTATACCCAGCAGGCTACATGCAACCACAAGGTTCATCGAACGCAGCTCGAAACCAAGTGAAACTTTGAATTAAGCAGGAGATGCATAAAACTGTGAGCCTGGAGCACTGCACCTGCTCTCCGCCAATCAACACTTGGAAGGATGTAACACAGCCGCAGAAATACGTATGATTGTGACAGAGAGTGGGTGTGTGGAGGTGGGCAGACTGGATAGATGAGGACGGAGTGTGGAATAAATGCTGATCCTGTGGAGGTGTTGCTGGTCTAAACCAACAGAACATTTAACAGACCGACTACCTATTTATTTCATCCCTCCCACAGCCTGCACGCACAGCAACAAAACTCCTCAATGCTTGATGAGAAGCGCAACTAAAGAGCTAACAAATCTCAATTTCCTGATAAATGACTCCTGACACAGGAGGGAGCCGCTCTGATAACTTTCCTGGAAACATTGCGGATGGTTTTTAATGAGATCACCTCATCTCAATGTGCCGTGTTTCTTTGGGGGCCTTGCCAAACGGTCCAACATTTGAAAGTCAGATGAGAGGAAGGCTTTTTCCTTTTTTACACACACACCCACACACACACACACACACACACACACACACACACACGCACACAAACTCAGTGAAACAGTCAGCACTGCCAAACCACACCATATTAGCAAGTCCAATGTGTGAAGGTGAGCTATGAAATGGTTGGTTTGCTGTGCTGACCTGTCATGAGCAGAAGATGGAACATTCAGCTCTCTTCTATTAATCTGGCTAAATCTCATCTGCCTGACAGGTTTGTTGATCTTTAAACCTGTAATGTGTCTGCCCGGGCGCATCACATATCCAGATTGTATAACACATCCTGCAGCGTACCTACACAAGCACAGCCCAGCTGCTGTGGAAGCTACAGAGACACATCAGTGTTTCGTGACAGGACATGAATCCATGAAGCCATGAAGCCAAACATATCTGCACATGCTGACATGTCTCTGATTTGTAGTGATACAGTTACAATTAATCCCATGGGAATCCAGAGGTTAACCACTAATACAAAACTACCAAATATGATTCTGCACATCACTTCCTCTCTTGTTCTATTATAGCTCTTTGTTCAGTATAAGACTCCAGCTTTAATGCCCATGTAGGGAGTGATCCTCAGAAGCGTAATAATTTAATCTCATTTAGTCCTCAGAGGAATTTACACACTTACACACTAATACACTGTTATTGTGTAATGGCTTAAATTAGATGACGCTCACTAGCCTTAAACATGGTCGATGCTGGGCTTTAATCTGATGAGCTTCAGTCAGTCATTAGGAACAACAGTGCACTGCTGGGTCTCATTAAACTGAGCCAACCTGTGTTACAGGCTTCACTGTGGGAGCTTTAACAATTAGAATACCATGTTTAAAACGCTGCTGAGTTACAGTTAGGCAGTCTGTGTACACACAAGAAATAAACCACCTCCTGAAACTATTTACTATTGAGTGATAGAGTACAGTGATCTGTGATTAATCACACTAAGCAAAGATTATTCACTGATGGCCACATTAACCTGTGAGACATGAGCTTATAGGCTCCTGTTGACCCGATGCCATCCTCTCTGCATTGTGAATGTGC
The DNA here is from genome assembly GCA_903131615.1 of Diplodus sargus. NCBI lineage: Eukaryota > Metazoa > Chordata > Actinopteri > Spariformes > Sparidae > Diplodus > Diplodus sargus. Next base: position 1,290,822 of record CAEMYA010000684.1, on the reverse strand, counting down.
TTCAAGGCTTCAAGTTCCCATTCTAACACTGCAAACATCAGACTGTACAATTAGGCGGTGAAATCCCTCTGGTGTCAGTTTTAAAAGCGGCCGTCGAGTGCTGTAGTATAGATAGTGAGAAAAGTCGAGTCAGGGGTGTCACCATGAGTCAACATTAATTGGATTGTTATGTAACTGTAAACTACATAAGGTAAGAATGTTAGATGTGACTGAAATTGTTTAGTCCATTTCAGCCCAATGCATGATCTTTTCCTGAACCTGGTCACACAGTTTTTGTGCCAAACTAGCAGTCCAACAATCCTGATATGTTCTAATGTGTGACCTGCTTCGCTTTGAGCTTTATTTTGAAAGTCAAAGCAGACGTTACATCTTGTGTATTTTTGTTACTTGGCCGTGGAGCTCATCACATTAAAATTTTTCGGGGGAAAGGTGACATCATAGTTTGAAGTTTAAGGCCACTGTCAACCAAAAGTCAATAGTTAGTTATTTCAACCTACTTATGTAGTTAATATATTAAAGTGGATCACCTGTTCCCTGTCTGTTTTTCGACTGCAGTGTGGGATGCTTTGTGTCTCCACCTTCACCACCACTGTCGAATCTCTCGAGCTACACAGATGGGAACTCTCTGGCTGCAATTCATTTTATCTGTAAACTGAATTCATTCATATGGACAATACCAACATGCTGCCAGTATTAAAATAAGGTTCTGCATTCAGCTCTCATTGGTGTCTTGCTTGAATGAAAATGCAGTTTCTCAGGCAAAGATTAAAGGGGAGTGACTCTCGCAGTCTAATTTGCTGCATAACTCTCTGTTCAACACCTACCAGATCATTCGCAGGATGAGACAGATGGAGAGCTCAAACGCACCGTTTTTTCAAAAAAGTAACATCACATGTTAGGGTGTGAGATGAAAATAGACACAGGCTGCCACGCATGAAGAGATGAAGCATGAAAAGAAGCTTATGTGTGCTGTCGTATCTGTGATATTGGAGTGGAGGCACGTGTAGCAGGGCTATGGTCACTCTGACTTTACTGCACCGGCTGCAGAGTGAACCTCCCTTGATGATATGTATGAGCTGCACAAATCATGTAGAGACAATCCATCTCCAGCAGATACATATATTTAACTGATTAAGTGGAAATTTGACCTGCTGATGGCATCAGAATAAAGGCTCAGGGTTTCATCCCCTTGACAACTTGTCTGTACCAGTTTTCACTGCTATCCATCAAACATGGCTTAACACACTGACTGAAAAGTGGTAAATGGACTTTCATTAATATAGCACTTTTCTAGTCAAAGCACTATTCACTACATGCTACATTCACCC